>CM073133.1:4313175-4530675 GCA_037039145.1 Fundulus diaphanus
TTGTATATGTATATATATATGTATATGTATATGTATATATATATGTATATGTATATATATATATATATATATATGTATATATGTATATATATATGTATATATATATGTATATGTATATATATATATATATATATGTATATATGTATATATATATGTATATATATATGTATATGTATATATATATATATATATATGTATATATGTATATATATATGTATATATATGTATATATGTATATATATATGTATATATATGTATATATGTATGTATGTATGTATGTGTGTGTGTTATGAATATAAGGATCAATTTGTTAAATTTGTTATTTCATAAAACCATGTCACATGTGAACCTTTAGGAACAGACTTTTTGGGTGAGTATTAAAGAGGTAAAATTAATAATATGAGCAAAAAAAAAATCCTAGGTCAATAAAGTAAAAATAAACAAACAAACACAAAAGTGATAATGTTATGATAAAAACATCATATTATGAGAATTAAGGGGGAACATTTCCAGAATAATCAGTTTGCAGAATTATTTCACTCCTGGAGTAATAGGGCCAGGTTAGATTATTTTAAATATTTTTATTCTTTAGGAGAATAAATTCAGGAGAATGAAGCTAAAGGGATACGAAAATAAACTTGTAATATTACAAAAAAATACTACGAATACAAAGTATATTCAGAGATTAAAGTCCCTCTGATTCTGTTTAAGTGACTCAGTAACTGCAGATTTGCCACATTTAAGATGGCGGACGCTCTGACGCATCGCAGCATAGGCAGAACCCGCCCAATGACGCGTCTACTCTTATATTATGTCTATGCTGCTGCACCCATCAGGTTTGGAGATTTCCTTCTTCATGCTAACTGTGTGGATGGAGCTAAAGTTTAGGAGCCGTTTTCAGCAGCTGATGGATTCCTCCTCTTCATCAGAACTCGTTGCAGGGTTTCCCCCAGAAAACTGGCTAAGCCTGCAGCACATGATCAGCTAGCATGTAGCAAAGAGGGCGCTAATGGTAGTGTCACCATAGACATAATATAAGAGTAGACCCCGCATTGACTGTCGTTGCGCAGGAATTACGGCCGCCATCTTGGGGCGGTCGACCTGCTACCCAATCCTGCTGATTCAAGCTGAACACACTAATGATGCCTCAGCACTGTGCGGCTCATTTTTGATTAAATCGAAGGACTATCTACGTCAGGGCTCGATGGATAACCTATCACAAGTAAGATGGAAAGATATTGTTTATATTTTTGATGAGAATGTGAGTTTTCTAATATTGGGTAGAGAGACACAGGTCTACACGTCCAAGTCTTTGTGACTTAGTCTCTCCAAAATAGACCAGTTCACGCGTGACGTCAGCGCTACATCCGGGTCCCGCGGGTAGGCAAAAACGGTACTGTTCTCGTCTACTACATGACAAAACGGGTGATTTAGAGCGTGCTTTTAGTTTGTTTATTTTTGGAATCTAAACAATGTCTACGTCTTGTTGTGCTCCCGGTTGCACACAGAGGCATTCCAAATCGTCGGATGTACGTTTCTGTCGTTTACCGAAGGACAAAGGAAGATGAAAGAAATGGATAATTTCCATGAAAAGGACGCAGGCAGACAATCCCAATCGACTGTGGGAGCCATCATACCATGACAGAATTTGCAGTCTACACTTCATCTCCGGTAAATACAACTTAATTTTGCACTGGTCATTGTTCTACTTAAATAATTATATAAATAAAAAATTAGGATATATACTTAAGTCAAGACGTAAACGTTCGTTTCGTAATAATATACGTACATGTACATTGTATGCAAACCCTCTGGCATGAGTCTGTAAAAAGGATTAATAAAACAAAAACACCAAAATAATCCTTAGTGAACAATGTTTTTTTTTAACCTACCGGTGGCGGGTCGTCCTCTCTGATGAGGCGCTGTGTCCGATTCCGCTTTCTGCTGTTACACAAACATGTCTGAACATCCATCCATTTTCTGACCCACTTAATCCCTCATGGCGTCGCGGGGGTTGCTGTCTATGTCCCGATATAAAATAATTGTAGCCGTCCAGTGGTTTCATGCTTCCATGCTCTCTCGTCTGTACTGGCCTGCGTGTTTATAAGGCAGCTGTATATGTCGCGGTACTGAACGCTTGGCCAGCATTTCACAGACTCGCTCCGTCCCTTCAGGCTTTTGCTGTGTGGATCTGGCAATCTGATACCATCAACCATCAACTTAGTCTTAGAACGATCTTGTGATACGTTATCTATAGAAGAAAAATACGTGGAGAACTCGTTGTTTCCTTTGTTTCCGTCCGCATTTGTGTTCGCCTTTTGCCTACCAGTCCAGCGCGCATGCGCGAAAAACCCGAATCAAAACAAGAACAATGAACTGGTCTATTTCATTATATATATATATATATATATATAATATACAGTGAACCCTCGCTATATCGCGGTTCACCTTTCACGGTCTCGCTGCTTCACAGATTAGCATTGGTGAGCTGTTCATTACAGTTCTCAAACATAATCCATGTTGGCATGTCGGTTTATAAGAATCTTTTTGCCCAGAAGTATAAAGAGCGACAACAACTACCGATAACTATGTTCTTCTCCCGAAAAAAACACACCTGCACCGCAGGCTTTAGAAGAAAAAAACGCTACAGAGTGTGTTGATATGCATAATGTATTCAATGATAGTTCCTGATATGGCCACTAGATGGACATGCTGAGTTTACAAATACTAGGGCAACTACATGAATGGGTAGTAGAACTAGAAATAAGAAACCTGTAAGAAGCACATGAGGTTGCTCGTTAAATAAAGTTGAACACAAGTTCTTGGTGGATTCAACAACGGTTGATGAGTGAGTTCATAAACACCACATGGTACCAGGAGTAAAACTGGATGTCAAGACGCTAGTTTAACCGAAGATGGAGACGCTAAGGCCACCGGAGGGACTGAAACTCGTTGGAAATGTGGACTGCAATTGGCGATCTTTCAAGCAGCAGTTCGAGCTGTATTTGTCTGCCACGGGAATGGACAACAAGCCAGGACCAAGGAAGATTGCAATTCTGCTCACAGTCGCGGGTCCCCAAGCCATGGAGGTCTTCAACACATTTGACTTTGCAAGGGCTGATGACAAGGAAGACTACAGTAAAGTCATTGAGAAATTCGAAGCATACTGCTCCCCGAAAAAGAACGTTGTATACGAGAGGTATGTGTTCCGATCACAAATGCAACAAGCAGGAGAGACATTTGATTGCTTTGTGACTGATTTAAAGCTGAAGGCACAGTCATGTGATTTTGGAGATTTGAAAGATTCCATGGTCCGGGATCAGATAGTTTACGGCATACTTGACAGAAAGACGAGGGAAAGGATGCTAAGAGATGATAAGCTAACCTTGGATGAGGCTGAGAAAATATGTCATGCTAGTGAGCTAGCACAACAGCATGCAAGGACGTTTGCTGACACGAGTGCATCGGTAGTGCACGAGAGTGCTAAAGTAGCGGTCGTCAGAAATAAGATGAAAAGAAATGATCGACAGAAAACTAACAAAGACGCAACAGGCTGCAAACGATGTGGTGGAAAACATGAGCCAAGGCAGTGCCCTGCATATGGCAAAAGATGTGCAAAATGCAATGGAAAAAATCATTTTGCCAAACAGTGCCTGACTAAAGACAGATCAAAGCCAGTAAGGGTAGTTGAGGAAACAGACCTGAGTGAGACGTTCTTCATAGCCATGGTGTCATGTGAAAATGCAAAGAAAGGGCAAACCACAGAGGCACATGAAAGGCAGACAGAAGATGAAAACTGGATAGTTTCACTGCCAATAAATGGAGCTTTGGTAGCACTGAGAATTGACACGGGCGCACAAGCCAATCTGATCAGCATGACAGAAATCAGAGCTATGAAAGAAAAGCCGAAAATATTCAAGAAAGCAGTGCAGCTGAAAGATTACAACGGAAAAGAAATAGAAAACAAAGGTCAATGTAGACTAAGAGTGACTGTGAATTCAATTCAATTCAATTTTATTTATATAGCGCCAATTCATGAAACATGTCATCTCAAGGCACTTTACAAAGTTAAGTTCAATCATATTATACAGATTGGGTCTGATTATACAGATTGGTCATAAAATGTCCTATATAAGGAAACCAGTTGATTGCATCAAAGTCCCGACAAGCAGCATTCACTCCTGGAGAACCGTAGAGCTACAGGGAGAGTCGTCTGCATTGTACATGGCTTTGCAGCAATCCCTCATACTGAGCAAGCATGAAGCGACAGTGGGAAGAAAAACTCCCCATTAACGGGAAGGAAAACCTCCGGCAGAACCGGGCTCAGTATGAACGGTCATCTGCCTCGACCGACTGGGGGTTACAGAAGACAGAGCAGAGACACAACAAGACAGACAAAAAGCACAGAAGCACACATTGATCTAGTAATCTGTTCTACATTAGATGGTAATAGCAGGTGAGCCGTCTTCTTTGGATGATGTCACAGTTAACAGAACGCCAGACCAGGTGTACCTGGTACACCAGTGAAGAACAAAGAATACAGTGTGATGTTCTCTGTAGTACCTGAGAGTTGTGAGTCACTGATGGGAGGGGTCACCTCAAAGAAACTGAATCTGGTGAGAAGAGTCTACCAAATCAGCTGTTCAGAAACTGTGAGGGCACACAACAGCACAGTCGACTCCATAGTGCAACGTTTTCCTGATGTATTCAAAGGACTGGGCTGCCTTCCCTACACATACTCAATTCAGTTGAAAGAGGATGCGCAACCAGTGATCCATGCTCCAAGGAGAATCCCAGCTCCACTTAGAGAGCGTCTTAAGAAAGAACTGGACAGAATGTGTGAACTGAATGTGATCACAAAAGTAGAAGAGCCTACAGAGTGGGTAAACTCTATGGTGTGCGTAGACAAAAAGAACAAGAACAGGGAACTGAGGATTTGTATGGACCCAGGTGTCATGGTTGAGTTTTGGTTTGGCTTTGTTTTTCTGTTATTTTCATTATTTCATCTCTTTTGGGTTAGGTTTGACTTTATTTATTGTTAGTTTTCAGTCATCAGTTATTTTCTGTCATTTTTCACTTCACCTCCTCAGCAGTCAGTCACACCTGTTATCATTTACCAGTCAATTAGCCAGACCCTGTTTCCACCTGTGAAGTGTTCTATTTAAACCTGCCTCTGCCTTCAGTTCAGCACTGGGCCGTCATCATTCCACACCTCTCCATGCCAGTCCCCGTTTTGCCTTGGAAGCTTTGTTTTGCTCCTGTTGTTAAGGTTAGTCCTGCCAGTCACTCTAAAGACTGTTCGTTCACTGTTTGTTCCTGGAAAGGCTCTGCTCTGTGCCCTGGTGTCTCTCAAGTTCTGTAACCTGACTAGCCGCCCTGGAGAAGCTCAGCTCTGTGCCCTGGTGTCTCTCAAGTTCTGCTAACCTGACTAGCCGCCCTGGTGAAGCTCAGCTCTGTGCCCTGGTGTCTCCAATGAACTGCTAACCTGAGTGCTATGAGGCCTGCTAGCCGAGCAGCACCTAGCAAGTGTGGACTCTCTGTCTCCGGGCCGTCAGCTCCTGCCGTCATCTACATCCCTGACTTTCTGCAGTCCTGAACCTCCGGTCTTCATCACTCATCACCCAGCACACTTCTTTCAATAAAGACTCAAACTTTTAGTTCCGTGTGTGCGTCCTGAGTTCATCGGTAAACAAAACCCTGACAGTACGGCCCAGTCAAAAGGTGAACTCAGGCGCCATGCGGGACTTACCTGCAGGAGTTGACGACCCGGACATCCTTGCATATGTGGAGATGTGCGAACGCCAGATGAGGGAGAGGTATGCCAAGATGGCTTCCGTCCGGGACCCTGCACCACCCGTCCGGACCGACTCCACTCCCCAGGTGGTTTACGTGGGCGTTGTTGCGGCTACCCCGGAACCCAGGAAGAGAAGCCACTCAGCCTCTCGTCGTCTCGGTCATCACCTCCATGACTCGCAGCTGGCCCCTCGAGTGAGGCTCATCGTTCCACCTAGCAGAGCCCCACGCATCAAGGAGAGCCAGCTGTGGGAGTTCTACTACGGTGACCGAGACGACCTTCTGCCCTGCTGGCCAGCTGCCACCCCCGAGATTGCCCCGGATTCCTCATCTGTCCCCTCCCGGCGAAGACAGCAGAACCACCGGCGCGGAGGGTCCGTCAAGGCTCAAGAGGAGGTCCAGGAGGATCCGATTCCAGCCTCGGCGCTCTCTGAAGCCTGTAGCCCGGCGCCGCTCTCTGAAGCCTGTTGCCCGGCGCCGCCGCCCTCCGAAGCCTGTTGCCCGTCACTGCCTGAAGTAGCCGAGGAGATGGTTCCGCCTCCACCAATAGGCTCCGCTCTGCCGGCCACCGTAAGCTCCGCTCTGCCGACCACTGAAGGCTCCGCTCTGCCGGCCGCCAAGAAAATAGATCCGCCAGCCGACGAGGATGAGCCCGAGGCCTCCGAGGGAGCCGTTTTGCCTCAGCCCGAGGTCTCCGAGGGAGCCGTTTTGCCTCAGCCCGAGGCCTCCGAGGGAGCCGTTTTGCCTCAGCCCAAGGCCTCCGAGGGAGCCGTTTTGCCTCAGCCCGAGGCCTCCGAGGGAGCCGTTTTGCCTCAGCCCGAGGCCTCCGAGGGAGCCGCTTTGCCTCAGCCCGAGGCCTCCGAGGGAGCCGCTTTGCCTCCGTCCAAGTCCCGTGAGGAGGTCCAGGAGGACCTGCCTCCGCCCAAGTCCCGTGAGGAGGTCCAGGAGGACCTGCCTCCGCCCAAGTCCCGTGAGGAGGTCCAGGAGGACCTGCCTCCGCCCAAGTCCCGTGAGGAGGTCCAGGAGGACCTGCCTCCGCCCAAGCCTCGTGAGGAGGTCCAGGAGGACCTGCCTCCGCCCAAGCCTCGTGAGGAGGTCCAGGAGGACCTTCCTCCGCCCAAGCCTCGTGAGGAGGTCCAGGAGGACCTTCCTCCGCCCAAGCCTCGTGAGGAGGTCCAGGAGGACCTTCCTCCGCCCAAGCCTCGTGCGGAGGTCCAGGAGGACCCGCCTCTGGCCTCGGTTTCCACCGAGACCTGTAGCTTGGCACCGCCTCCAACTGATCTGTTTGGCCAGAGCCGCAGATTGCGGACTCCGAGCCGCTCGACTCTACCTCGTCGGGGCCGTCCACCACGGCGCCCGCCTCTGACTTCTCTGTTTGGCCGGAGCCGCAGACTGCGGACTTCGAGCCGCTCGACTCTGCCTCGTCGGGGCCGTCCACCACGGCGCCCGTCTCTGACTTTCCTGTTCGGCCGGAGCCGCCGACCGCGGTCTCTGGGCCGCTTGACTTTGCCTCGTCGGGGCCGCCCTCCTCGAGGGTTTAGTCGGGCGATGCTGCTCCGCCGCCTGCCTCGTCCAGGACGACCTCCACGAAGACTTTTTCTTTTTTGCTTAGCAGCCGTTTTTGCCTGAGCCCTTAAGGCCAGTGCCTTCTGTTATTTTTTGGGCTCGATTTCAGTTTTTGATTTACTTAGGATTTTTGGGGTTTTAGAGTTATTTAGGGGTTCTTGTTTTCTTAGAGTTATTAGTCTCTGTTTTACTTTTGTTTTTCCTGCTCCGTTTTAGGATTCTAGATTTTGCCTTAGTTTCCAAGCTTTGCTTTGCTTCCTCATTTATAGCCTTAGTTCTCTGGTTTTCTCGTTAGTTTACTTATTCATGTTCTAGTTTTCTTGTTTGCCTTAATTGCTAGTTTAGCTTTAGTCTCATAATTTTGTTTAAGTATTGTTTGTTACCTTAGTCTTTCAGCTTCAGTTTTGTTTTACTTTAGCTATCTAGTGTTACATTAGTTTACCCGTTCCTGCCCTAGTTTCTTTGTTTTGGTTTTGCATTAGTTTTATAGTTTTTCTTGAACGTCTCGATCTTTTTCCTAGTTTTTTTTGTTTTATTTTGATTTTCTAGTTTTTTGCTTCGGTTTTTCTTTGTTATCCCTACCCTAGTTCTTCTGGTTTTGTTCTATAGGTTAGTTCATGCCTGGTTTTCTAGTTTTTGGTTTAGATCTGTAGTTTCCCAGCGCTCTTTAGGTCCCAGCGCTTCTTAGTTTTGTTTTGGCCACCTAGCTCTTAGTCCCCTGGCGTGTTTGACGCTCTCCATTCTCTGGAATTTAGACGCCCTTAGTTCCTGGTATTTTTGTTTCCTGGCGTGTTAGGACGCCCTTTGTTCTCGGTTCCCCGGCGTGTTTGGACGCCCTTTGTTCTCGGTTCCCCGGCGTGTTTGGACGCCCTTTGTTCTCGGTTCCCCGGCGTGTTAGGACGCCCTTTGTTCTCGGTTCCCCTGCGTGTTAGGACGCTCTCTGACTCTTGGTACCCCGGCGTGTTAGGACGCCCTCTGTTTTCGGTTCCCCGGCGTGTTAGGACGCTCTCTGTTTTCAGTTCCCCGGCGTGTTAGGACGCCCTCTGTTCTCGGTTTCCCGGCGTGTAAGTACGCCCTCCGTTCTTGTCCCTAGGCGTTTTAGATGTTCCTGTTTCCCTCACATTCCGACGTTCTCTTCCCCAAGCCCCGGCGTTTTCCTCAAGCCCCGGCGGGTTTCCCTTTGGCGTTAAGTACGCCCGTTCCTTCCCTTTGGCGTTGTCGTACGCCTGTTCTTCCCTCTGGCGTTGTCGTACGCCTGTTCTTCCCTCTGGCGTTGTCGTACGCCTGTTCTTCCCTCTGGCGTTGTCGTACGCCTGTTCTTCCCTCTGGCGTTGTCGTACGCCTGTTCTTCCCTCTGGCGTTGTCGTACGCCTGTTCTTCCCTCTGGCGTTGTCGTACGCCTGTCCTGCCTTGTGGCGATGTTCGCCTGTCATGCCCGTTTTTGCCTGGTGGCGATGTTCGCCTGTCAACGTCGGTTAGACGCCTTTTGTTTTGCCTACCAGCATCTGTTAGACATCCTTTTTAGTTCGCCCTAGTGGGTAGTTTTGGTTTGATTTTAGCCCACCATCCTACTTTCCCTCCACCCACCCAGGTTAGATCAGCTTGGTTATGACTCTGGCCCGCCATCCTGCCGTCCCTCCACCCACCCTGGTTCGGTCACTTTGTAGTTTGTTTTGTTTGATTTTTAGGCCGTCCGGAGTCCGGCCTTGAGGGGGGGGGGGGTAATGTCATGGTTGAGTTTTGGTTTGGCTTTGTTTTTCTGTTATTTTCATTATTTCATCTCTTTTGGGTTAGGTTTGACTTTATTTATTGTTAGTTTTCAGTCATCAGTTATTTTCTGTCATTTTTCACTTCACCTCCTCAGCAGTCAGTCACACCTGTTATCATTTACCAGTCAATTAGCCAGACCCTGTTTCCACCTGTGAAGTGTTCTATTTAAACCTGCCTCTGCCTTCAGTTCAGCACTGGGCCGTCATCATTCCACACCTCTCCATGCCAGTCCCCGTTTTGCCTTGGAAGCTTTGTTTTGCTCCTGTTGTTAAGGTTAGTCCTGCCAGTCACTCTAAAGACTGTTCGTTCACTGTTTGTTCCTGGAAGGGCTCTGCTCTGTGCCCTGGTGTCTCTCAAGTTCTGTAACCTGACTAGCCGCCCTGGAGAAGCTCAGCTCTGTGCCCTGGTGTCTCTCAAGTTCTGCTAACCTGACTAGCCGCCCTGGTGAAGCTCAGCTCTGTGCCCTGGTGTCTCCAATGAACTGCTAACCTGAGTGCTATGAGGCCTGCTAGCCGAGCAGCACCTAGCAAGTGTGGACTCTCTGTCTCCGGGCCGTCAGCTCCTGCCGTCATCTACATCCCTGACTTTCTGCAGTCCTGAACCTCCGGTCTTCATCACTCATCACCCAGCACACTTCTTTCAATAAAGACTCAAACTTTTAGTTCCGTGTGTGCGTCCTGAGTTCATCGGTAAACAAAACCCTGACACCAGGAGACTTAAATAGGAATATAAAACGTGAGCACTACCAGATACCAAAACGTGAGGAAATTGCAAGTGAAATGGCAGCTGCTAAGTATTTTTCCAAGTTGGATGCAGCACAGGGATTCTGGCAAATCAAGCTCACGATATTGCACATTCAATACGCCTTACGGTCGATACAGATACCTGCGCATGCCTTTTGGCATAATCTCAGTGTAGCGACTATCAACCACCTTTTGTCGCTTCTGGGTGCGGGGAATCTGGAATTTAACGCGCTTACAAATGATGTTGAAACCAGGAGATAAGGTATGGGCGTTCCCATTTATTGAAGTAAGTTTGTATATGAACAAACTATCCAAACAATACGAGTGGCGGTCTTTACAAGTGAGATGGACAGGTAATTATGGAGAGTGTGGATATAACAGAATTTAACCAGTGGACGCAGGCTATTGTGTGCCAAAGAAAGCGGTAAAAGCCGTATGACCTCCCGTCACCCAAATCCTTTCTGCCCTCTCACGTCGCACCTATAAAGCCTTCCCCTCCACACCGCCACCAGTGGTAGAGCAGAATATAGGTCAGTGTGTCAACCTAAACAAAACACCGCCACCCAAAACAAATAAACCAGAAACAAACCATACCTAAACACCAACAACTAGAAATGGCTCCTACACACCGGTCCCAATTGTGTAGACAGCACAATTCAACAAAATCAAAACAGGAGCCCCAGAAATATGTAGGCCCAAGCATTTTCCCCTTTTTCTTTTTTTTTTTTTTTTATGGATACAGAGTCAAATGGCTTCTTGAAGAAGAAATATTTTGGAGATGGGTCTTTCCAGTTGTCCTGTTTGTGTCTTCAACTGTACAGCACGCACAAGTCCATGTTTATCTGGCTAAGTATTTGTAACCCTTCTGAGGATCCAAGAACCACGAGGAGCAGAACGATCCACAACCACCACGATATCGTCAACAGCAAAACTTCTCCGAGGTCTGGACCATTTCTGTCTTTCCTGCAGCAAAGGTAAGTATTCCTTTGTCCATCTTTTCCAGAACAGGTCGGAGAGGTACTGCACTTGCCTCCAACGTTTCCTGAGGTAAACATCACTTTCTTGAAAAGCACCAGGAGCAACAGTAGGCTTTCCTTTGAGCAGCAGAATATGATTTGGAGTTAGAGCTTCCAAATCATTTACATCATCCGAAACCTTTGTAATGGGGCGATCATTAAGGATAGCTTCCACTTCACATAAAATGGTTTGAAAACTTTCGTCATCCAAGGTCTGCTGGTGAAGAACAGAAAGTAACACCCTTTTGACCATTCTGATAAGCCGTTCCCACACTCCTCCATGATGGGATGCAGCAGGTGTGTTAAAAATCCAGTCAATCTCTTTTAACAACAGGGCCTGGTGGATTTTTGTATGATCTATAGCTGCCAAAGCCTCCCTTAATTCACGCTCTGCACCAATAAAATTTGTGCCATTATCCGATCTCATTTGACGTACTGGACCTCTGCGACATACAAAACGCCTGATGGCATTGATGCAGGAGTCAGTTGTTAGCGAATGAGCCACCTCCAGATGTATGGCTCGGGTGGCCATGCATGTAAAGATAACACCGTATCTTTTAACCATAACGCGCCCT
This sequence comes from Fundulus diaphanus, assembly GCA_037039145.1. Taxonomy (NCBI): domain Eukaryota; kingdom Metazoa; phylum Chordata; class Actinopteri; order Cyprinodontiformes; family Fundulidae; genus Fundulus; species Fundulus diaphanus. The sequence goes on from CM073133.1 coordinate 4,324,639, forward strand.
CTCTTGACCTCAATGGGCCAAAAATAGTCCACACCTACATTAGTAAATGGTGGGAATTCTGGGCAGACTTGCTCCTGTGGCATATCAGCCATTTTCTGCTCTGCTGGTTGTCCTCTGTGGCGTCTACATACAACACATTCTGATAATATCTTTCTGCAAGCTGAGTTGGTGCAAGTAATCCAGTATCTTTCTCTGAGAGCTGACAGCATATGATTTCTACCTGCATGACCAAGCTGCTGGTGCAGGTCTCTCAGAATTAGTTTGGATACATGCTGGTCTTTAGAGAGGATCAAAGGATGTTTCCGTTCCTGGTTACACTTTATTTGAAGGGGTCTACATAAGACTGACATTACACTGTCATAAACGTGACATAACACCTGTTATGAACATAAATGACTCTTTATGAATGTTTAAGACTGTTGTCATTAATTGTCATTCGGTAAATTATGACACTATTAAAGCAAAGTTGACATTGTTTTAAATGTCTTTGTTATGACAACTTGACATTAACAGAGACAAGGTTAAGTTTAGGGCTTGATTTGGGATTAGGTTAAATTAAGGGCTTGATTTGGTATTTGGTTAAATTAAGGGCTTGATTTGGGATTAGATTAAATTTAGGGCTTGATTTGGGATTAGGTTAAATTTAGGGCTTGATTTGGGATTAGGTTAAATTAAGGTCTTGATTTGGGATTAGGTTAAATTAAGGTCTTGATTGGGGATTTGGTTGAATTAAGGACTTGACTTGGGGTTTTGTTAAGTTAAGGGCTTGTCATAACAAAGACATCTTAAACAATGTCAACTTTGCTTTAATAGTGTCATAATTTACCGAATGACAATTAAAGACAACAGTCCTAAACATTCATAATGAGTCATTTATGTTCATAACAGGTGTTATGTCATGTTTATGACAGTGTAATGTCAGTCTTATGTAGACCCCTTCAAATAAAGTGTTACCCTGTTCCTCAGGTAGGACTGAGCGACTAAGCCTTCCCCCCACTCTCAATAAACCTTGATGTAGTACTGGATCGAGCCTGTAAATGTCACTTGTGTTCTTGACAACAGATGCTCCACGTTGCAGATCTTTAATTTCCTCTCTGAAGCTGGCATGCTGGCTGTAACAGATGATGGCAACCTCTGCCTTAGAGATGTCCTTTACTTTAAGAACCTGTTTACAAACGGCAGCTCTGTTCTTTCTCATCTCCTCTTCTATCCTCCTAGGAGCTATAGAAGCGTCAACAGAGGGACCCATTGCCATCAACTCTTTCCTCTTCGTACTCATGCTGAGCAGAATATCCTTTAATTTGAGCAACCAAGCAACTGAAATCTTAAGTTTGGCCCAGCTTGAAAAATAATGGACAAACTTAGTAGTAGCACCATGTGGCTGTGTGTCAATGGCATTTATCAGGATATCCCTTTTCACCTCTGGGTCCTCAGAACAAACAGGCTGGGGTTCAAAGGGCTCTGGCCACTCCTGCTCGGGCCTTAGGAGGAAATCCGGGCCATTTATCCACCTCTTGCATGACATAAAGCTGTCTGCAGAAAGACCTCTGGAGGCCTCATCTGCTGGATTGGACTTAGAGCTGATGTACCTCCACTGAAACACATCGGTAGCCTCTCTTATTGCAGCCACTCTATTTGCAACGAAGGTGTGAAATCGTTTGGTATCATTACTCTTGTATCTCAACACCGTCTGACTGTCTGTCCAGAAGCATGAGCTATTCAGCTGGATAGAGAGCTCCCTTTTCAACATTCTGTCCACCTTGACGGCCAAAACAGCGGCAGTGAGTTCAAGGCGGGGAATTGTTGTCTGCTTTAATGGAGCTACTCTAGCCTTTCCAAGCATGAATGCCAAATGCACATTTCCTCCTTCATCTTGTACCCTCAAATAAGACACTGTCCCATATCCATGGTCACTACCATCTGCAAAATGATGCAACTGGACAAGTAGACGACCTTTAAAACTATTTGGCTTGATGCAACGCCTCACTTTAAACCCTGCTATTTTCTCCAGGTCCTGATACCATGATGACCAAAACCGTGACATAGACTTGGGAATAGGGTCATCCCAAGACAGATTTTGTCTGCATGCTTCCTGTAACAACAACTTAGGTAGCAGGGTGTAAGGTGCCAAGAAGCCAAGAGGGTCGTAGATTGAACTGACCATTGAGAGAATGCCACGCCTAGTGTGAGGCCTTTTTTCCACAGCAAGTTCAAAGCTAAATGTATCACTCTCTGCACTCCAGCTGAGGCCCAGTGCTTTCTCCACAGGCAGTCTGTCTCGTTCCAGGTGAAGTTGTCTTGTTGGTTTGGAGCGCTTTTCCTCCGGAATGGTTGACAACACTGCTCGGCTGTTGCTTGTCCATTTCAACAGCTGAATTCCTCCCTTTGAGCACAAATCAGTGAGGTGCACCACCAACTGTACTGCCTCTTGCTCTGTGGCCACAGACTTCAAACAGTCGTCAACATAAAAAATTTTGTAAATGGTGTCAGTCACATGCTTGTTGTAGCTGTTGATATTATCTGCTGCTGTCTTTCTTAGAGCATAAGTGGCACTGCTTGGTGATGAGACAGCTCCAAAGATATGCACTTTCATCCTGTGTTCGACTGGTTTGACTGATGTATCTCCTAATGGCCACCACAAGAAGCGGAGAAAATCCACATGTTTCTCTGACACCTTCACCTGATGAAACATAGCCTGGATGTCTGTCATCAATGCGATGTTCTCCTCTCGGAATCGGGTGAGCACACCAAACAGGGAATTGGTGAAATCCGGCCCCTGTAGCAGCTGGCTATTCAATGAGGTGCCTTTATAGCTTGCTCCACAATCAAACACCACTCGCAACGTCCTCTTCTTTGGGTGGTAAACTCCGTGATGGGGCAGATACCACACACCTCCATCCTTGGGTTCCAGCTGGTCATGAGGAACAACCTCAGCATAGCCTTTATCAATTAGGTTGGTAACAAATGCTGTATGTTCTTCCTTATAGGCCTTGTTCCTGTCAAATTTTCTTTTGAGACTTTGAATGCGGTGCTCCACAATACATCGGTTATTGGGCATGACTGTGTCATCCTTATTAAAGGGCAAATCCAAGCAGTAATGTCCATCTTGGATACAAGCTGATTGCTCCAATATTTCCATGAACTTCTTGTCCTCAATCGACAGTTCATGCTCCTCTTGCAGTGTCCTCTCACTGAACTCCATATTGTATTGAGACACCAACAGCTCCTCCAATTTGACAATGGAAATCCGATTAGTGTAAACAGTAGGACAGCCTTTCTGACCACCATTTCCACTCCTTAAAGGTCCGTTTATGACCCAACCTAATAGGGTTCTCACGGCATAGGGTCCATCACCTTTGCTGTTTATAATCTCCCATGGCTCCAGGAGCTTTGGTGCGTTTGTCCCAATCAAAAGCCCAACATCAGCATCCAATTCTGTGATCTTAATATTTTTTAAATATTCCCATTTCTCAACATCTTGCTGACGGGGAATGTTGGTCTTTGAAACAGGAATGGTTTCTTGGGTGTAGACCTCTGGAAGCTCTATGAAGTTGTTTTCTTCCAGCTCAGAAATCTCCAGTCCAGAAACACAGTGGCTAGCCACCAATTTTTCTTGACCCATGGTGCACAGCAGAATGTTAGTCCTTTTACTCTGTAGGTTTAGATGGTTCATGAGCCCACTGGTGATGAAAGTGGCTGTACTCCCAGGATCTAAGAAGGCATAAGTCTGCAGCACCGTATCTCCTCTCTTAGACCTAACTTTAACTGGAACAATAGACAAAGTACAGTCATGGTCCCCGGCCCCAGTACAAGCACCAACCTGGTGAGACACAAACGCACTACTTACTGATGGTTCTTCATTGTCTAAATGCAGAATAGTGGGGTGCTTTAGATAGCATTTGTCGCAGGTGAGCCGACTCTTACACTCCTTACTGATGTGGCCAACTTTCAAGCATCCAAAACATACTCCTTTCCCTCTCAGGAATTCAATTTTCTCCTTATGAGAAATTCTTTGCAGTTCTTGACACTTTGATATTAGATGAGGCTGTTCGCAGTAAAGACAGGAGAATGAAGGAGGATTGTTTGGGACAATTGGCTGCTTGTAAAATGTTGGTGCAGAGGCACTATCCGGTGCTGAAAGTGAGGTTACAAAGCTGCTGCCTTTGATGTTGGCCTTTAGTAAGGATTTATTCTTAAATGGTCCTCTCATCACAGGGCTTGGCTTGGTGTCAGAGATGTCTCCAAACAGTGGATGGGACAGGATCTTTACTTGTTGTTCAAGAAAGTTGACCAAATCATTAAATGTGGCTCGGAAGCCTTGCCGCTCTTGTAGTTTACAAGCTGTTGTTCTCCATCTTTCACGGAGCTTATAGGGCAACTTCATGATTACTTTTCTCATATGAGATAGAACGTTCAACTCCTCCATGTACTGTATTTCTAACATGGCATTACAGCAGCCACGTAAGAACAAGGCGAATTCCTGCAATGCTTCAACATCCTCAGATTTTATGACTGGCCAGGCAAACACCTTCTCCATGTACGCAGAAGCAATGTGATGTTCGTTTCCAAAATGCTCCATTATAAGTTCCTTTGCTCGCTGGTAGCCCTGCTGTGATGACATGTGCATGCAGCTCCTGACCAGCTCCCTTGGCTGCCCTCTGGTATATTGCTCTAAAAAGTACAGACAATCCTGATAATTGTTTGTCTTTTCTTCCACACAATGTTCAAAAACTCTTAGGAAAGACGTGCACTCCAAAGGATTGCCATCGAAAACTGGGATCTCACGCTGAGGAAGAGTAGCTGATAACTGTTGCTGAACAAGCATTGATGTGATTTCATTCTGTTTTTGCATAATGGTACAGATTACGTTATCATTTGGAATTGATGGATTATTTAATTGTTGTTGCATTTGTGCCTTGTGTGTTACTTGTAATTGTAGATCTGATGGTTGAAAGGGAAAGGTGTTTAGTTTGGGGTTGACGTTTACAGAAGGTAATCCATCCAACTTTGAATCTGGTCTAACAGCGCCATACAGTGGTTGTTTCGGGTAGTGCGGCTGATCTTCTGACTTTGTATTGCTTTAAACTTTTTTCCTCACAGCTGGCGCAGAGGGGGCAGTTGCTGTAAAACCCAGCGGAGTGTATGTGGCAGTATTGGGCACAAATTCTGTCGCCTGTGGGTTGAATTCAGCGCGTCTTTGCTCTTTAAGTGCCTTACTGACATAAGAGTTCATCCCATCGGACATCGATTTAGATTTTCCTCCAACGCTACTGCTTTCCAACACAGAAAGGCGTGCTGCTGCAGCAGCTAATTGCGCATCCAGTTCCACTTGTTCCTTTTGCTTTCTTATCTTGTCAGCTTCCAGTCTGTGTCTCTGCTCTAATTCCTCCAATTCGTGTTTCCTTTTCAAAGCCTCTGCCTTTGCCAGTAAAGCTGCTTGATCAGCCAGGGCTCGTTTACGAGCAGAGGATGTGCTGGACGCATGACTTCGCTTAGAACGCTTACTTGAAACGTTTGAAGCACTATCCTCAGGGTTTACGTTATCTTCGACCACACCACAACAGTTCTCCACTTGAACGTTAGCAGCATCAAGTTCATTACACACGTTCTCATTTTCTTTCAACCAGGTGTTCACTTTATTCACAAACTCATTATTTGCGTCTTCTTTCTCCTGAAACCAGGCATTTTGTCTTTGTTGCTCGTCCTCGGGCAAATTAAAATCATTTAATTCAATTCAATTCAATTCAATTTTATTTATATAGCGCCAATTCATGAAACATGTCATCTCAAGGCACTTTACAAAGTTAAGTTCAATCATATTATACAGATTGGGTCAGATTATACAGATTGGTCAAAAATGTTCCTATATAAGGGAACCAGTTGATTGCATCAAAGTTCCGACAAGCAGCATTCACTCCTGGAGAAGCGTAGAGCTACAGGGAGAGTCATCTGCATTGTACATGGCTTTGCTGCAATCCCTCATACTGAGCAAGCATGAAGCGACAGTGGAAAGAAAAAACACCCGTTAGCGGGAAGGAAAACCTCCAGCAGAACCAGAACCAGGCTCAGTATGAACGGTCATCTGCCTCGACCCACTGGGGCTTAGAGAAGACAGAGCAGAGACACAAGACAGACAAAAAGCACAGAAGAACACATTGATCTAGTAATCTGTTCTACATTAGATGGTAATAGTCGGTGATCTGTCCTCCCTGGATGATTTCACAGTCAACAGAACGTCAGACCAGGTGTACCTACTATGAAGAAAAAAGAGAGAGAACAAAAAGTTAAAAGCTGAAAAGACAACAGTCATTTCAATGTAATGCAATGCAAATCTGGAGAACAGTAGAAATCAGTAGAGTGAGAAAAATAGGCCCTGATGTCCTCCAGTAGCCTAAGCCTACAGCAGCAAAACTATAAAGGTAGCTCAGAGTAACATGAGCCACTCTAGTTATAAGCTTTGTCAAAAAGGAAAGTTTTAAGATTAGTCTTAAAAGTAGACGGGTTGTCTGCCTCACGGACCAAAACTGGGAATTGGTTCCACAGGAGAGGAGCCTGATAGCTAAAGGATCTGCCTCCCATTCTACTTTTAGAGACTCTAGGAACCACCAGCAGACCTGCAGTCTGAGAGCGAAGTGCTCTGTTAGGAACATACGGGGTAATCAGAGCTCTGATATATGATGGAGCTTGGTTATTAAGGGCTTTATACGTTAGAAGAAGAATTTTAAATTCTATTCTTGATTTAACAGAAGCCAATGAAGGGAAGCTAAAATTGGAGAAATATGATCCCGCTTGTTGATTTTCATCAGAACTCTTGCTGCAGCATTTTGGATCAGCTGAAGGCTTTGAACTGCATTTTGTGGACTTCCTGATAGTAAAGAATTACAATAGTCCAGCCTTGAAGTAACAAATGCATGGACTAGTTTTTCAGCATCACCCCTGGACAGAATGTTTCTAATTTTGGCGATATTCCGGAGGTGAAAAAAGGAAACTCTGGAAACCTGTTTAATATGGGATTTAAATGACATGTCTTGGTCAAAAATAACACCAAGGTTTTTTACTTTATTACCAGAGGCCAAGATAATGCCATCCAAATTAAGTGATTGGTTAAGAAGTTTATTTTTTGAGGACTCTGGTCCAAAGATTACAACTTCGGTCTTGTCAGAATTTAGATGCAGGAAATTTAAATTTAAAGTCATCCAGCTTTTGATGTCATCAAGACATGACTGCAGTCGAAGTAATTGATTGGATTCATCAGGATTAATGGATAAATATATCTGAGTGTCATCAGCATAACAGTGGAAATTAATCCCATTCTGTCTGATAATTTTGCCGATCGGAAGCATATATATAGTAAATAGAATTGGTCCAAGGACTGAACCCTGTGGTACTCCACAGGTGACCCTAGAGTTTGAGGAAGATTTATTATTAACATGAACAAACTGGAATCTGTCCGACAGATAAGATTTAAACCAGCCTAATGCTTTCCCCTTAATCCCTACAGTATGTTCAAGTCTCTGTAGGAGAATATTGTGATCAACTGTATCAAATGCAGCACTAAGATCTAACAGGACAAGTACAGACACAAGTCCATTATCTGAGGCCATGAGAATATCATTAGTGACCTTCACCAGAGCTGTTTCAGTGCTATGATGAGCTCTGAAGCCTGACTGAAACTCCTCAAGTAGGTCATTGCTTTGTAAATGTTCACAAAGTTGATTAGCAACTACTTTCTCAAGAATTTTAGATAAGAAAAGAAGATTAGATATAGGTCTTTAACAAGGTATCGTGGAGAGATGATGCCTTTCCACACAGCGTATTGAACTTTTGTATATATTGTTTAACCTCAGAAACATTTTTATTTGACAACCACAGCGCTGTTATTTTCGACTTTATTTTGCTTGCATTTTTAAACACTTCACTTCTTTCCTTTTGCACCTTTTCCAAAGCAAATACGGTGCCCTTTAGCGAGAGTTTCCTTTGTCTTTTTTCAGCTTGTGTGCCCATAGGCTCAGTTTCAACATTAATATCACTCATTTTCCACTGTGGCTTAATAAAGACAGTAACGTGCTGCGTTGTGCTTCTTTACGTTGCCAGAAACGCTCCAAACTGCAGAACACCAGCGCATTCACATAAGCGGCTGTTGGATATTCACACTTTGAAACATGGATGAATGAAAGCCATCACATAGTCCTTGGCTGTAACGAGCAGGCTAGCATCAACTCCAGAAGACGGCCCAACGCCGTTGCGCATCAAAATCCAATCCAACACGCCCTGCTTTATATTTAATAAGGATGACTGCACTCACCAGAGACGTCTTGATGGTAGTCGTGCCTCATACCTTATTTGATTGATCTTACTTAAGATGACAGCGATGGACGGCTGGATAGCTCCTTCCTTTGTTATGCAAGTGAGCTACGACGGTGCGACATGACGTGCGCCCAACTTCTCCAGGTGAGTTGTCCTCTTCATCCAAAAAGGTCGCGGTTTTTACTTTGTGTAGCGACTATCAACCACCTTTTGTCGCTTCTGGGTGCGGGGAATCTGGAATTTAACGCGCTTACAAATGATGTTGAAACCAGGAGATAAGGTGTGGGCGTTCCCATTTATTGAAGTAAGTTTGTATATGAACAAACTATCCAAACAATACGAGTGGCGGTCTTTACAAGTGAGATGGACAGGTAATTATGGAGAGTGTGGATAGAACAGAATTTAACCAGTGGACACAGGCTATTGTGTGCCAAAGAAAGCGGTAAAAACCGTATGACCTCCCGTCACCCAAATCCTTTCTGCCCTCTCACGTCGCACCTATAAAGCCTTCCCCTCCACACCGCCACCAGTGGTAGAGCAGAATATAGGTCAGTGTGTCAACCTAAACAAAACACCACCACCCAAAACAAATAAACCAGAAACAAACCATACCTAAACACCAACAACTAGAAATGGCTCCTACACTCAGCATCAGAGATCTATCATTGAGCGATGGACAACTTGCTTGAGTGCCTAGAAGGGGTGCGATGCTACATAGATGATCTAGTCATATGGGGGTCCACCCTACAAGAGCACAATGAGAGACTGGCAAAAGTCCTCCACAGGAGATCTGACAATGGACTGAAACTGAATCGTGCAAAATGTCAGTTTGGTGTGAAAGAAATAACATTCCTTGGAGACAAGTTGTCTGCTGAAGGAATTGAGCCAGATGACAGGAAAATAAAAGCGATCCGTAGCATGCCACGTCCCACAGACAAAAAAGGGGTACTCAGAATAATGGGGATGATCAACTTCATTGGCAAGTTTATACCCAACTTATCTGTGAAAACATCAGCACTGAGGGAACTACTGCATGACTCCACAGAGTTCAAGTGGACAACAAGGAATGAGCGAGAATGGAATGCTCTCAAGACAACTCTGACCAAGTCTCCTGTGCTTGCGTATCATGATCCAGCAAAGAGACAGAAGATTTCAACAGATGCGTCAAAAGATGGCCTGGGAGCTGTCCTCCTGCAGGCAGAAGGAGATAGCTGGAAGCCAGTTGCCTACGCTTCGCGATCAATGACCAAAACTGAAACTAAATATGCACAAATAGAGAAAGAATGCTTTGGATTGGCCTATGGACTGGAAAAATTCCACTGCTATGTGTACCGGCTTCCATCTTTCACTGTTGAAACAGATCATCGCCCTCTGGTGTCAATCATCAAAAAGAGTCTCAACGAGATGTCGCCCAGGATCCAGCGACTCATCATGAAGCTGCAGAGGTATGACTTTGAGTTAATATACACTCCAGGCAAACACTTAGTGATAGCAGATGCGCTGTCACAAGCGCCAGTGATGAGTGAAGTGAGTTCCACTGAAAATGAAATTGAAAATCACATCAACATGATAGTTGAGTCCCTGCCAGTATCTGATGTCAAAGTAAAACAAATATGTGATGAATTGGACAAAGACAAAGAATTACAAACAGTAATCAACAACATGCTCACATGATGGCCCAGAGGTTCCTGTCCAAAATACTATCACATCAGAGCAGAGCTAAGTGTGGCAAATGGACTGTTAATGACAGACAATAAAATTGTCATCCCACACAGCCTTAGGCCAGAGATACTTGGACAGCTACATGAGGGACACCTTGGAATAGAGAAATGCAAAAGGAGAGCCAGAAGTGCCGTGTATTGGCCTGGCATCAATAGTGACATAGAAAACATGGTTGGAAAATGTGAGACATGCAACAAGTACCAGAGCAAACAGGCAAGGGAACCCATGATGATTCCAGAGCTTCCAACTGCACCATGGGAAAAAGTTGGAACTGACCTGTTTCATTGCAATGGAAAGGACTACTTACTAGTAATTGATTACTACTCAAACTTTCCTGAAATTGCCCTGCTCTCAAGCACAAATGCCAGTACTGTCATTATGCATGTAAAGTCCCTATTTGCCCGGCATGGAATACCAAAGACTGTAGTGAGTGACAATGGTCCTTGTTACAACTGCAACGAGTGGCAGCAGTTTGCGAGCCACTATGGCTTCAATCACGTCACATCCAGTCCTCAGCATGCACAGGCAAATGGCAAAGCTGAAAAGGGGGTGCACATCATCAAACGGATTCTGAAAAAGACCACAGACAGCAAGTCAGATCCATACTTGGCTCTTCTAAGCTACAGAGCTGCTCCGCTTGAATGTGGTTTATCCCCAGCAGAACTGTTAATAAACCGCAAATTGCGCACAACCCTTCCCTGTTGCACAGACATCAAGCACAACACAGGGATACAAAGTTGGAGAACATGAAATGGAAACAGAAACAACGCTATGACAAGTCGACGAAACCTCTCAGTCCACTTGCCAAGGATGACGTGGTACGAATCCAGGATCAAGATGCATGGAACAAGAAAGCAACTGTACTCCAGGAGGTCGGACCTAGATCCTACGAAGTGAAGACTGAGGAAGGACACGTGCTAAGAAGGAACCGCTGCAGCCTTCTAAAAACAAAAGAGACTGTCACAGAGACTGAGATTGATGCTGATGCATTCAGTGCAAGCACAGAATCGAAAGCTGACAATGATGGACATTTACAGTCAATCAATGTTCAGTCAATCAATGTTCAGTGAATCAATGTTCAGTCAGAATTACCTGTCCTGAGAAGATCTGGGCGCCAAACAAAAAGACCTGATAGACTGAACTTGTAAACTGAATATTGGTAAAAAAATAAATAATTGTTTCTGTTAAAAAAAAGAAAAGAAAAAACTGTTGTTTAAAGTAATCATCAGTATGTTAGATCAAGTAAGTATCAGTGCATTATTAGATCTACAGAAGGGAGGACGTGTTGATATGCAGAATGTATTCAATGATAGTTCCTGATATGGCCACTAGATGGACATACTGAGTTTACAAATGCTAGGGCAACTACATGAATAGGTAGTAGAACTAGAAATAAGAAACCTGTAAGAAGCACATGAGGTTGCTCGTTAAATAAAGTTGAACACAAGTTCTTGGTGGATTCAACAACGGTTGATGAGTGAGTTCATAAACACCACACAGAGCGGAGTCAGGATGCAGCGGCTCAACCAGAAGAGCAGTGAAATACTCAGGAGTCACTATTTGTCCTATTGTATTTCTTTTTTCAGAATCATTTTTCATTTTCTCCCGTTCTATCCAGTGACTCGGGTCGCGGTGGGGCGGGGCTGATCTCCGCAATTTGAAGCCTTCAGTTCGTATTGATGATCAAAATTATTAAATGGTAAATGGCTTGTACTTGTATAGCGCTTTAACTAGTCTTGACGACCTCCAAAGCGCTTTACACTACAGTTCAGTCATTCACCCATTCACACACACATTCACACCCTGACGGTGGTGAGCTATGTTAGTAGCTACAGCTGCCCTGGGGCAGGCTGACAGAGGCGAGGCTGCCATGCACCGGCGCCACCGGTCCCTCTGACCACCGCCAACAGGCAATGTGGGTGAAGTGTCTTGCCCAAGGACACAACGACAGAGACAGTCAGTGTGGGGGATCGAACCGGCAACCTGCCAATTGCAAGACGAACTCCCTAACCTCTGTGCCACGTACTGTATGTACTGTGCCATGTACTGTGCTTATTTCACAGCACAGTAGTTATTTGTAAAAAAAAAAACAAAAAAAACGTTTATACAGTACTTTTATTTGTTAAACAAATGCTTGGGCCTGTAAAAAGGTTTTGTTCTTTGGTTTCAATGTATGGAGTATTTCTTTGTATAATAATTGTAAAAAAAATAAAGGTTACTACTTCACGGATTTCGCCTATCACAGGCAACGCTTTTTGGTTTGTTTTGTTTATGGAGGACCAATCCTGCCATAATTTAGACAACATACAGCAATTAATAGGAATAAGTATTCGTACATTGTCCCACTATGGGGGAAAAAAGAGAAGAAAAAGGAACCAACCAGTCTAATATAAAGTGAGCTGTCCATTTAAATCTCTATCGTGTATTTTTATACATGGTTATATTCTGAAGGCTAGCTGCCATTCTTACTTCCTACATCTTGATTGAATGAAAATCTTTTTAAAGTTTTGATCTGCCAGAGTTTATAATATTTTTGAGAGTAATTTTATTTTTTATTACATTGGACATCTGAAAATGAGCGTAGAGACTTTAACTTGTTGAGAAGAAGCTCTATCGAGCGTTAATGTTTATAATAAGCTAGTTTAAACGTATGATCATCATCCTCGTATCAGGCAAACATTTTCATATAGTGAAGTAATCACCACATGAAATCAAGAACATTTAATCTTTTTCTGTTGTAACAAATAAAAAAAAAAACAGGAAAGGAGGCATTTATCCTGTTGTATCCTGTGCTCCTGACACAAGTGATACAAATTCTGTCGGATCATTCTTGGTAATTTAACCATTTCTCTTTAATGCACCACCGCATGTTTCTCCATCAGAACTCTGCCGATGTCTCCACGGCCAGAAGGCGCTCAGTGCTGCCGACTCCATGGAGGTTTTTAGTGCAGAGATCCTCAGAAACTGGGTCCGATTAATCTGGACATAAGGCAGCTGTACACTTGGTTATACAGCGCACCTCACCGACTCTCCACTGATATCTTATACTTCATAGTTGAGTGCACTTATTGGCTATATTTCTTGTCACAAATTCCTATATTTCCCACAGCAGTCACCCATCGCACACTAGAGAGGCTGCAGGAGCTTAAGAGTCACAGCTGCCTTGGAGACTTCTTTCCGTCAAGCAGTTTGTGACGTCATGTCCTCGCTCATAAAATACTTCTTCATAATGAACTTAAAAAAGTGCAACTTAAGAACAAACTTAATTTCAACTATAATTATTTGGCCTACCCAATTTTACTTCCTTGGCTGAAAAGCAATTTCAGAGGTCATTCTCATCCTCATTTGATGAGTTTTAATCAGAAAATTATATTAAAACACAGTAGTTGTCATGTCATGGCAGAATAGTCAAAACGTCTACATTTAAATAAAATTATATCTCCTTGCCCTCATTTAGCATATTTTTTGGACTATATAGGACACTTAGTCCTTAAAGGAAAAGTCTGGTCATAATCAGAATTCAAACTTCTGAAAGTACTTTAAGTATAAAATTATTACATACTGTTTAATAAATGATACGTTTTTTTAAATAAGGGTAATTTTCATTTGAATGTGCTTTACTGGAGGCATCCATGTTGGTGAAGAACAGTACTGCCACCTCCCAGTTTGTGACGTTGCGGGATCGGCTGTTGAGCAAGTCCCAATGCTCTATTTCTTGTCACTACGCGCTATTATCCAAGATGGCAACGACCAGTGCTCTATGCGAAGCAGAGAGTGATGGGTTAATTAGCGACAGTGATGGGAGTTCCATGGATTTATCATCATCATCTGATAGCGATTTGGAATACATAGAAGACTTTTTTTTCTCTTTTTTTTCTTCTTATTTTTTTTCTTTTTCTTCTTTTTTTGCTAAAAAGACTTTCTTGTTAGCAACCTGACACTTGACGAAATAACGGCGCCTTTTTTTAACGCGCGTTAACCGCATTTTTTTTTACCCTCGGTACCTTCCGTTGTTCCAAGAATGCTAGAGACTAGCATAACAGACCCGTGCTCACTGTTGCGAAGCCCACTTATTTTATGCGACTTTGGTCTTTTTTCTAAAGTCGCTTGTAAATTTCATGAGTTGCTGGTTGCAGTTTTTTCGGTTTGTCTCTGAAAGTGAAGTTGATACTTTGGGCTCTAAAATAAATGATGCTGCCGCACTACAGACACAGTCAGCTGAAATATCCCTCCGCCTCATAACGCGCTGGAGCTCATCCTGACATAGGAGCAGAGGGAGTAAAGGCAGAAGGAGCAGCTCTGCCCGTATTTTCTGTGGATTGATCTTTCTATCCTGGAGCTGGTGGAATATTACTCTGACTTCAACATGACTCTGGAGGAGCTTGTTGGAACCAACAGCACCGACAAAAAGTAAGCCTTTTGGTTTTTTGTGTTTCTGCGGGGAGAAGAAGAATTAATGTGGTTAACGCGCATTAAAAAAGGCGCTGTTATGGTCTAACAAAGTTAACGCGTTAAAACTGACAGCCCTACTTCTAACAGATATTGATTTGGTCTGCAGACAGTGCTCAACAAAAAACACCTAGTGGTGAAATTTTGGTTATTGCGCCAATCCACCAGAGCTGCAGCGGACAGCAGAGGCTTTGTTCCCCTCGCTTCTGAAGCCCTGACTTAGGCGGATGCACGGGGAAAAAACATGGCAAGACAGCTGTGGTGGTCTGCACATCCGGCTAAAGGCTAATCCACACAGACCAGCTCTGCCCAGACAATGGACAAAATTATAAGGCACATTAAACATTATTTCCAAGTGTGTCGTATCACTCCACCCCTCTGGTCGGGTAAACAAATGTCCCCGCAAATTCTACATTATAAAAAAGAAAAACCTAACAAAAAGTCTCGCTCTCATGTCATCTTGAAGACATCCTTTTTCAAAATGGTGGCTACAGACGACGTGTTTTCTCTCTGGCCAGAAGTTCAATGGCAAATCCTCCGTCTTCAAGTTGGCAATCCAACAAAAGAACCCTTGGTGGATCATGAATCGGAAAGGTGAAAAAAGTTTTTTCCACTTTTACCCGATGTATTGGAACTGCTATGCACGTGAGCATTGTTGCTTCAATAAAAACTCTCGTGAATTTCAATGGTGAAGTCATCTGGAAATCCGAAATTATTGTTGTTGATCTCAGCTGTGGACAACAGTTCCTATTGTCTTAGCTTGTAAAGTGCGGAGAACTGCCCTCGGCTTACTGCAACGGAACATTACTGGATGTGATGTCAGGAGTGACGTGTTACCATATTTGGGCAATAATGGCTGCTCCCAGATTCAGTGATCGCGATGACAATTTATATTTTTATTTTTTACTGATTAACGCTAAATTCAAGAAATCACCATGAACATATTAGTCTTAGGTATAGATAATGATCCATTGATTCTTCCTTGCTGACCGGACTTTTCTTTTAAACTTTTCTCATAATTTGATGGTGCGCTATAGAATCCAGTGCGCTGTATATGTGGACATAGACACATTAGGCACATGGGACAAAGCCTAACATCTTGTTTTAAAGCATGGCTGAAAAGGTCAATATTGTGTCATCAGCACTTTAAGGTAAAAATGTAGCTCTACAAAGAACTGAGTTTTTGCAGGGGTTACAACAGTCATGTCATTTTACTGTTCTGCGTGTTCTGTCAAAGAATTTAATCTAACTATATTACCTAAATATATCTTTATTAAAATGTGCCTCAGTTCAGGCTGAGGTCCAAATACTTTCTAATGTGCATAATATGTTTCAATGTTTCCTGCAGATGTTCAGCAGAAGCTGATTGTTAAAGAAGAAGCTTCTTTAGACCACACACCTCCTGATGACCTGCGTGACCCAAAGCCCCCCCACATCAAGGAGGAACAGAAGGGAGTCTACATCAGTCTGCCAGGAGAGCAGCTCAATGGGAAGGAGGTGATTAATGCCATCAGGTTTCCAGTGGCTCCTCCTGACCAGGAGGAAGCAGAACCTCAGTGGTGTGAAGAGGAACAGATGGAACCAGATCCTCCCCTGATTAAAGAGGAACATGTGGAGCCTGAGTCTTTATGTGTTAAAGAGGAACAAATGGAAGCAGAACCACAGATTGGAGAGCAAGAGAACCCAGAAAGTCCACGGATTAAGGAAGAAAAAGAAATACATGATTATTCAAGGCTCAAACATGAACAGCAGGATCCAAAAGATTTAGCAACTAGACAGGAGCAGGAGGACTACTGGAGCAGTCAGGAAGGAGAGCAGCTTGTCCAGAAGCAGTCTACTGGATGGATTACAGAGGAAAAGGAGGAACTAGAACCTCCACTGATTAAAGAAGAACATGTGGATCCTGAGTCTTTATGGGTTAAAGAGGAACAAATAGAACAAGAACCACAGATTGTAGAGCAAAAGAGCCCAGAACTTCCACTGATTGAGAAAGAAATGGATTCTTCAAGGCTTAAATGTAAGAATCAGGATCCTGAACATTTACCAACTAGAAGGGAGCAGGAGGATGTCTGCAGCAGTCAGGAGGGAGAGCAGCTTGTCCAGAAGCAGTCTGTTGCTCTAATGGAGACCTTTACCCTTCAGGAATGTGCAGGAGAACCAAGAACTGAGCAGCTTTCCTTTCATATCTCTCCTGTAGTTCAGACCAAAGACCAGGAAGGAAGCAGCTCCACTGGGTCAGAGAGTCAGTCTTTCACTGACACTAAGAAAATGTCTTTAAAATGTGATGTTTGTGGAAAGTCTTGGAAGATAAAGAGTCAATTGAAAAGGCATTACAAAACCCACACAGGGGAGAGGCCTTTTTCCTGTCAGACATGTGGAAAAAGTTTCTCTCAACTGGATTCTTTAAATGTTCACAAGAAAACGCACACAGGTTAGAGGCCTTTTTCATAAGGAATATTTGGACAAAGCTTCACTTAAGGAGCCAGTTTTAATCTCCACTTGAAACAAAAGCAAGAAGTATTTTTTTTCTTTTTTTTTTTTTTTACTTTCGCAAAGATTTTCAAGTACAAATATAAAAGTTCTTCATAGTAGTTTTCCACCAGAGACCCTCTGCTGCCACCTTCTGGATTGAATTCTCGTCTTTTCTATAAACTTAACTTCTGCCTTGTAGATCTAGTCAGTTTTTTTAGATTTAACCAATGTTTTACACTCAGTTCTTTTGCCTAAAAAATGTCTTCACTTGCAAAGGCTAAATAATTAACAGATCCTTTTTTCAGTTAGCCGTTTAGATGTGTTATGTTCTGATAGTTAATGTTAGCAAACTCCTTCATTGTTTTACTGGTAAGAATAAAAAATAAATTACAGGTATATTTCTGGTAGCGTTGTTGCCTTGTAGCAAGAAGATCTTGGGTTTGAGTCCTACCCTGGCTATCCCTGTGCATGCGTGGGTTTTCTCCTAGTTAGCTGTTGAGATGTTTCATGTTCCTAGAGTTAATATTAGCAAACTCATTCATTGTTTTAATTCCTAATTGTATGTTACTGGTAGGAATTAAACAAAATCACAAGAATGATTCTGCAGAGCAGGACTGAAGTTTTTTTGCCGTTTTTTATTTCTACTTTTTAAAAGAAGAATCTTTTAAATCTTTGTTATTCTTTTATAACCCTCGGTTTTTGTTCTTTTAAATCTTGATGTTTGTCCTTTTTTGAACACATTTTATTTACTCATAAACCTTGTCTCTTGGAGTTTTTCTTTTGGTAAGACTCCTTCCATCCTGTACAAAGGTTTTTGGTTATTTCCAAGGGTCTTATATCTTGAGGAGCCGTGTAGGTTTTATATTTTATTTTAAATTTTTTAAAATTTAAATCCCGTCCATTCTAGTAAGCTTGATTGACATTTATTCTCAGCTAGCGTGTGTAAAATCTCTAGAGTAGGATGTGAGGGTGTCAGTTCTGAGGCCTTTCAGATTTATCCAATTAACTGTTGGCTGCAATAATTAAATGTGATTACAAGGACTAGCCTTGGGTCAAATAGGGTCTGGTACAGCAGGTTGATTCAACTGCTTATTTCTATTTTCATTAGATGTCAAATAAATATTTTTATTGGTACTTGTTTTTGTATCCATATTTACATTTTTTTCCTATCCTTTTTCAATAAAGTCCTTCTAGTTGGAGACCAAAGGATACAATTCAGCTCATTTTCATTTTATGGTGTTCATAATGGTGATGATGATACATGGGATAAATGTTATAAGCCAAGGCTATGCTCCCCGTGTGTCGAGTCCATAATGGCTTTCATCGCGGTGAAGACTCAACTCACGGGATGAGATGATGACAGCGTTTCAAATCGCTCTGTTGGATCGCTTGTTTCCCAGAAATTTTATTGGTTTGTGATGTTTTCAAAGCAGAACATGACCGACAAGGATGAAGAGTCAAAAGATTTTGCTGGAATTTACTGAAATCTTTTTATTTTTTGTCTGCAAAAGAAAAATAAAACCAGTCTCATCCTATATTACAGACAAGGAAACAGCCTGGAGAATATCTTCATTTTAAGGGCACACCTCATGGATGATCCAGATAAATGGCTGTAGTGTCATGTGACGACGACTAAAGTTAAACATTGGTCAACTTTTCATTTTTTTCAGCAGAGATGCTGGCAATTATTTTGGCATTGCAAAGGGTGTTGGAGGTGAAGCCTAGAAAGGTAGTTATCTGTTCAGATTCAATGTCTTGTTTAACCAGTATTATAAGTGGAAAATCTGAAAATGTCAAGATCTTTTAGATGAAGTTAGTTATTTAATATATGGTATAGATGTTGGTTTACCAGTTCTGACAGAAACAAGAAATAAGTTTACAATGACAATTTGTCTTGTCATTCGTCTGTACAGTGATTGAAAAGGATGTTCTGTTTAGGAGAAACAATTTAAATAAAGTTCTACACACACACACACATGTACAAAATTGCTGGTACCCCTCGTTTAATGAAAGAAAAACCCTAAATGGTCACAGAAATAACTTCAATAAAAACAATTCTATGAAAATAAAAAAATGAAAATCAGTCATTGCTTTTGTTTCAACAGAATTATTTTAAAAAATAAACTCATGAAACAGACCTGGATAAAGATGATGGTACCTTTAATATTTTGTTGCACATTTTGAGGCAATCACTGCAATTAAATGATTCCTGTAACTGATTAGTCCACAAATTAGTCCATGTGTGAATGTACTCAGTATAATGTGTCTGATTTTAATGAGTGTAAATACTTTGTCCTGTTTTAAGATGAATAACCTAATAATGATGCTTGAATGCATTAAGGTTAATCTTATTTGTTGTCATGGTTTTAAAATCTCTATAAAACTGATTGAGAATGAAAACTTAAAGACGCATTAACAGGCTAGTCTTGAGTTTAACTGACTTACTAACGTACCTGGAATAAATATTTCATAGTTTTTTTTAAAGATATTTCTCACTTGTCTAAAGCCTGGATACTTTTCATTTTTTCAAGAATCTTACCTAGTGCAACCGTTTTACTGAACTGTCAGATTACCGTAAATCCTCTAATATTGGCCTGTATTCCATTAGTGGCTGGGACTCTAACATTGGCCGGTCTCGCTGTCAGAGGAGGTAAATAATGGCCGGTCTCTCATACAGGCCGGGGCTAGAACCAACGTTTTTTCTGGGCAGGCCTCAACATTATACTTGTGATAGTAACATACAAGTACCACAGGGGGACAATGTTTGCTAACGACTCCAAGCCATCTCTACGGTAGCCTGGTCATCGCCTCGCTCTTGACTCGAACGTGAGACTTCAGTTTTCAGTCACCAGTAGGCCTAGGCTAACGTTAACCATGGCAGCGAGGAGACGAAAAATTGACATCAAGTTCAAAGAGAATTTGCTGGAATATGCTGCAGAGCACTCTGGGGAGCAAGCTGCTAAACATTTTAACATTGACCCAAAAAGAATAAGATACTGGAAAAAGCAGAAAATAGATCTAGCCGCAGCAAACAAAAAAAAGAGCAAGGCTGCCAGGAGGAGGGAGAAAAAAGGTTAGCGAGGAGTTGGACACAAAACTCTCTGAGTGGATCCATTCAATGAGGGACAATCATAACCGAGTGTCAAGAAAAATGATCCGAAACAAGGCTCTGGAAATCTATCCTACAGTGAGTGATGGCGGTGCGCGATTTCTGGCTAGCAGGAGTTGGCTGCAAAAGTTTTTAAACCGAAATGGCTTCGCATTGCGACGTCGGACCACAATGGCTCAGAAGGACCCAGATCTCCTCACAGAGAAACTTGTCTCATCCGTCGACTACGTGAGCAAAACTGTCGTCTCGAAAAGAATTTCAGAGGACATAATTGCAATAGATGAGACTGCCGTTTGGTTCGATATGGTGTCTCCCAGTACCATTGACGTAAGAGGGACCAAGAGCGTTGCGCTCAAAACAGGCCACGAGAAAAGCCATCTCACTGTTGTCCTAGCTGCCAAGGCTGATGGCACTAAACTCAAGCCTTATGTTGTCTTCCGGGGGGCCATCCGTGAGGTGAAGGCAATGCAGCAAGAAATCTCAAGAGCTGTCATCGCCACATCTGCCAACGGCTGGATGAATGACGACTTCACCACAGCATGGCTCAGGTCAGTGGTAGGCAAATTCAGTTTCCGCCCGCGCAAAAGCTGTGTTTCAACAATTAAACACCTTCTTAACAACGACCAGCCGCTTTGACGTTTTCCAGTCTGGCTTCCGTGCTCACCACAGTACAGAGACCGCCCTTATCAAGGTGTTTAATGACATCCATATAAATACAGATTGTGGAAGAACCACCGTGCTGGTTCTGTTGGACCTCAGTGCAGCATTTGATACTGTTGATCACTCCATTCTGTTAGAGCGTCTGGAGAACTGGGTCGGCCTCTCTGGTACAGCACTCCACTGGTATAAATCCTACTTAAAGGACAGGGACTTTTTTGTATCAGTAGGTAACTTTACATCCCAGACGACAAAAATCACATGTGGGGTTCCCCAAGGTTCCATCCTGGGTCCCCTCCTTTTCAATATCTACATGCTCCTCTAGCTCAGATCATAAAAAACAACAACATCAGCTACCATAACTATGCAGACGACACACAGCTCTACATCACCATGTCACCAGGTGACTATGAACCAGTTCAAGCACTGAGTAAATGCCTAGAAGAAATCAATACGTGGATGTGCCAAAATTTTCTTCAACTGAATAAAAACAAAACTGAAGTAATAAAATTTGGACCAATAGAGGAGAGATCAAAAGTTAGCACACAGCTTCAGCTGCTTCAGCTAGGAACCACTAATCAGGCCCGAAATCTGGGAGTAGTGATGGACTCAGACCTGAACCTCCGAAAGCATCTAAAGACAGTTACAAGGTCGGCTTTCTATCACCTGAAGAACATTTCCAGGATTAAAGGACTGAAGTCTCAGCAGGATCTGGAAAAACTAATCCATGTTTATCTTTAGTAGAACTGATTACTGCAACGGTGTTTTCACAGGTCTGCCTAAAAAGTGGATCAGACAGCTGCAGCTGATCCAGAACGCTGCTGCCCGCGTCCTCACTAAGACTAAGACAGTAGAGCACATCACCCCAGTTCTAGAGTCCTTACACTGGCTCCCTGTATCTCAGAGAATAGACTTTAAAATACTTCTGTTAGTCTATAAATCCCTGAATGGCTTAGCACCTAAATACATCACAGACTTGTTATCAGTGTATCAACCATCCAGACCACTCAGGTCCTCTGGCTCCACTCTTCTCTGCAGAACCAGAACCAGAACTAAACAAGGAGAAGCCGCATTTAGTTCCTATGCTCCACTGATCTGGAACAAACTTCCAGAAAACTGTAAAAGTGCTGAAAGCCTGAGTTCCTTTAAATCAAGATTAAAAACACATTTGTTTAAAATTGCCTTTGACTGTTCTAGTTAAACAGTTTTACTGTTTTTAATGTTCTTTTTTGTTACTACATTCTATCCCTACTTGCTTTTATTCTATTTTCTATCTACATTTTATTATTTTGCTATATCTTAATCATGTAAAGCACTTTGTATTGTCTTGTACTGAATTGTGCTATATAAATAAATTTGCCTTGCCTTGCCTTGCCTTGCATGCTGGTGTGGGATGCCTACCGCTGTCACATCAGCACCTCTACCAAACAGGAATTGAGGCCCTACAACGTCACAACCGCGGTGATCCCAGGAGGCTGCACTAAGTATGTGCAAGCCCCCAATGTCATGTGGAACCAGCCCTTCAAAGCGAGCCTACATGCTTCTTATGAGTGGATGGCCGGGGACGCAGTCAAGCAATACACAAGTGGAGGGAACCTAGAAGCACCATCTCGCCGTCTGCTTGTGGACTGGGTTCTCGCTGCTTGGGACAAGCTGGACAAGGACCTGATCATCAAGTCCTTCAAAGTGTGTGGGCAGTCTGTGAAACCCGACGGGAGTGAGGACGACCTCATATTGTGCTTCCGAGAGGGACAGGTATGAAATTAGCACTCACTTCTATCACCAGGGTTTCCCGCAGCGCTATCTTGGCGAGGCGGCCGCCTCGCCAAACTCACGCTACCGCCTCGCCAACATTCCAAAAAAAAAAAAAAAAAAGTGACGTTAACACGCGGTTTGTTGTTGTTGCTTTCGCGCGTGCGTGAATGGCGGCGAAAAAACACATGGATACGCCCCGCTCCGCGAGTCGGTCCGCCTCGCATAACCAAATTCCTGCGGGAAACACTGATCACTATCACTATTGCATTCGTGAGTGAGCCTGTCCACTGTGACTTGCAATAACAGCCAAACTAAATTAATGTATCGTTCTTTACAGCCCTGCGCTGCTGGATGACAGGCCCTGACTGCTGCCTGTCTGCGTGAGGAAGAGAACAGACACGCAGCAGAACATGAGGAGGACAAAGAGGAACTGTACAATAATGAACTTATTATAGAGACTGGTGAGTGATGAGGAGATTACAGGGAGAGATGAAGAGGAGGAGGAAATTAAGGAGGAGGATTAAACAGAACAGGATTTTTTTTTTTTTTACTTCAAACCAAACGAGACAATTTGAGTGAGCAATAAGGTGTCTAAACCTGTAAGTTGCCTTTTGTTATGAATCAATAGCCTAATTATCACCATGTAAGTGTAGCCGGGGCATTCTGTCCCAGAAGCATAGTGCTGCACACCCTCCCTCCTGCCATATATGGGGGACGCTGGGATCGCGCGCAGCTGGGGGTTAATGAGAGGCAATCAGCCTTTCCAGTTAAAAGGGGGCAAATGGGTGAGGAAAGCATCTGTTATTCCTTGCAACCTCCTTGACCGGGTAGAAAGAGGATTTAACGTCTAGAAACTGTACCTGAGGTCACATATGGTTAAGTGTTTACAATGCACTAGTAGCACTACTGGTATGTTTGCTACGTTTTTGTTACCATATTACTACACTGGAATTTAGCCTGAATTACCGGTAGGCTATTTGTTGTTAATGTTCTGTATACCGTTATGGTAACTGTACTTTTTCAATAAATGAACCTAGTATTTTATAGGTTCAAATAGACACAAAATCTCATTTTTATTCATTCCACTGGTAGTCTGTTTTGCTCAAACAGAAATAGAGGCCTGTCTCTAATTCTGGCCTCTTTCCAATAAAGGGCTGGACCGCGATGCACTTGAGTGAAATAAAGGCCCGGGGCTATATTAGAGGATTTACAGTACTTCACTTAATTTGAGATCCAGACTAATACATTTTTAACTTGTTTTTAGATGGTGAGTTTTTGCAGCGTTCTAACGGTAACCAGTCTTCTTAAACAGAATAGGGGGTTTTCAGCTGACGTCACGCTCACGTGACTACTCTGCGCGTCCGCCGTATTGGGTGGCAGTCGTTTCGCACCGTTGACCCGCATTGTATAACGCCTTAGGCAGTATTGGAAGTGAACAATGGTGAAAACGTGTTTAATGGTTGGTTGCACGACCCGTGGAGGTGGAGATCAACGCTCTTTCTTTCGCCTACCAGCCGTGATAGTGAATCAGTGTGAAAAAACAAAACAGCTCTCTGAACAACGCCGTCACCTATGGCTGACACGGATATCCAGGTCCGATTTGGACGGTGTTAAGCTGGAATACGCCAGAGTCTGCGGTGCTCACTTTGTCACAGGTAATTAACTGTTAAGTATTTAAAACATGTAAACCGTTGCTGTATTGTGGGCTGTAACAGCGCAACACATGATCGCCATGGGAAAAACATAGAAACGGGTTAATTTTCCACCGCTTTCCTGCCTGGAGGCGCAACCACGGAGAACAACTGTTATAGATAACAAAGAGTCGTCGGCTCGCTTGGATCGCGGCTGTAAGACGACCGAACATAACTTTCCACAGTATCCCGATGTCAATGAGAGTGTGTTCTAAACGTTTGAAACACATAGCAGTTAGTTAAAAGTACATTACATGCGTGAGTGGTTGTTAGCACTAACGGTTAGCAGCTACTAACTTAGCATGTGCCAGAGCCCGTCTGAGCGCAGCTTACCTTTGTACGAGTTACTGTGTTCCCACTGTTTGCTGGCTTTAAGATCTGCAGCTCCTGAACCCATCCATTCGTAAACTGCACATGAGACTCCAAGGACTTGTAGCTTCAGAACTGTTCTGAAGTATAGGCGCTCACACCACAAACAAGGTAGCCGAACACGTCCGATATGGAAAGTGACGTCCGCGCTACTTCCGGGTTACGCCGGTAGGCTTTTGCCGGCGTAAATACGGTAAATACAACTTAATTTTGCACTGGTCATTGTTCTGCTTAAATAATTAAAGCCCGGAACGGCGTCGATCAGCCCTGCAGCCAAGCGCCTTCGCGCACCGCCGGCCGTCAGCCACCGCAGAAGCATGCGCCGCATTTGCGTCGGATTGTTTACATTTTTACCATCTTATTAAAACTCACCCGTCCACGTATGATGGCGATTTCCTTGATGTACATAACTTCGACATCTCGTACCCAACCAGATGTGAACTGGTTGTGAGCCTCTAGACCCTTGTAAGCTCTCATTTCCTCGAGAGTGTGCAGAGGGTTTTCACTGAACACCAGGTAATGCACTATGTCGCCGTGCTCTACATTTGGCCAATCATCAGGATTACGGCTAAACAAGGCACCGTGGAGGGCATAGGGGTCCATATGGTCGATCACGGAACATTTCCTCAGATAGACGTCCTTATCTGGTCGCTCTAGCGTGCTGGCGTACTTATCCATTCTCGATACGAAAATACGTGTAGGACAACTAGAGATAAGGAAGTGTACCACCCAATATGGCGGACCGGAAGTTGGCCAGTGACGTCAGTGAAAACCCCCTATTGACATACAGATGATGATCTTGTTTAATTTTGTTTTAATTATATGAATATGTTTTGTTTTTAGGGTTAACAAATGTTGTGAGGGATCGAGCCGAACAAGCATGAAGACACAGTGGGGATTTTCAAGGAAAATGGGTTTTATTTCCCCAAAATAACAAAAGTCCAAACAATAATTACAGGGCCCTTAAAAGATGTGAAATGAAGAAACTAATTTAAGGTAAAACATATCAAAGTTAAACAAAATCTCAAACTAACTTTTCAAATAAACTGACCTAACACACAACAATCAAAGGGGTCTTAAATACTGGCTGATCAGACCAGACTGACCCACTGAGGAAGAGGGAAAGTGAACATCTACACACATTTAACAAACATAACTAAACAGTTAGCTTAAGGATTACAATTAAATGACTAATAACTAATCATAACATAATAGACAAATCACAAAAGCAAAATAAAGATTATGCAACAAAGTTAGAATAAGGACTCCATGGTGTTCCCCCTAGAGGAACTCCAGATGGTACCACCCAGTCAGTCAGTCCATCTGGGACTGGAGTGTACCAGCCAGAGTCCTCTGCTTCAGCCCAGTTCAAGGTACTCCCCACAACACCAGAACAGGAAGCACAAACAAATGTTAAGTGACAACATTATATATACAAAAGTTAACAAATGTGTGCGCGACAATTGGAACTAACGTCTTTCAATATTGTCACAATAAAAATAAACAAACCAATGTATTTATGCTGCAGTGTATGTGTGTGAAAACTTAAAGTGAAGAAGTAGTTGTTTGTGGGGTTACTGACTGTGTGGCTGCAGGTGTGGCCAACACAGATGTATAAATAGGGGGTTTTCAGCTGACGTCACGCTCACGTGACTACTCTGCGCGTCTGCCATATTGGGTGGCAGTCGTTTCGCACCGTTGACCCGCATTGTATTACGCCTTAGGCAGTATTGGAAGTGAACAATGGTGAAAACGTGTTTAATGGTTGGTTGCACGGCCCGTGGAGGTGGAGATCAACGCTCTTTCTATCGCCTACCAGCCGTGATAGTGAATCAGTGTGAAAAAACAAAACAGCTCTCTGAACAACGCCGTCACCTATGGCTGACACGGATATCCAGGTCCGATTTGGACGGTGTTAAGCTGGAATACGCCAGAGTCTGCGGTGCTCACTTTGTCACAGGTAATTAACTGTTAAGTATTTAAAACATGTAAACCGTTGCTGTATTGTGGGCTGTAACAGCGCAACACATGATCGCCATGGGAAAAACATAGAAAGGGGTTAATTTTCCACTGCTTTCCTGCCTGGAGGCGCAACCACGGAGAACAGCTGTTATAGATAACAAAGAGTCGTCGGCCCGCTTGGATCGCGGCTGTAAGACGACCGAACATAACTTTCCACAGTATCCCGATGTCAATGAGAGTGTGTTCTAAACGTTTGAAACACATAGCAGTTAGTTAAAAGTACATTGCATGCGTGAGTGGTTGTTAGCACTAACAGTTAGCATGTCCCAGAGCCCGTCTGAGCGCAGCTTACCTTTGAACGAGTTACTGTGTTCCCACTGTTTGCTGGCTTTATGATCTGCCGCTCCTGAACCCATCCATTCGTAAACTGCACATGAGACTCCAAGGACTTGTAGCTTCAGAACTGTTCTGAAGTATAGGCGCTCACACCACAAACAAGGTAGCCGAAGACGTCCGATATGGAAAGTGACGTCCGCGCTACTTCCGGGTTACGCCGGTAGGCTTTTGCCGGCGTAAATACGGTAAATACAACTTAATTTTGCACTGGTCATTGTTCTGATTAAATAATTAAAGCCGCGAGCGGTTTTAATTATTTAATTATCAGCCCTGCAGCCAAGCGCCTTCGCGCACCGCCGGCAGTCAGCCACCGCAGAAGCATGCGCCGCATTTGCGTTGGATTGTTTACATTTTTACCATCTTATTAAAACTCACCCGTCCACGTATGATGGCGATTTCCTTGATGTACATAACTTCGACATCTCGTACCCAACCAGATGTGAACTGGTTGTGAGCCTCTCGACCCTTGTAAGCTCTCATTTCCTCGAGAGTGTGCAGAGGGTTTTCACTGAACACCAGGTAATGCACTATGTCGCCGTGCTCTACATTTGGCCAATCATCTGGATTACGGCTAAACAAGGCACCGTGGAAGGCATAGGGGTCCATATGGTCGATCACGGAACATTTCCTCAGATAGACGTCCTTATCTGGTCGCTCTAGCGTGCTGGCGTACTTATCCATTCTCGATACGAAAATACGTGTACGACAACTAGAGATAAGGAAGTGTACCACCCAATATGGCGGACCGGAAGTTGGCCAGTGACGTCAGTGAAAACACCCTATTGTATTTCATCACAGCTGGTGATTTTATTGCTTCCTTTAACACGTTGCTGTTACACTGTTACAATATCTAACAGATCTAAGTTGCTGTAGACAACAAAGGTGGAGATGGCCAAAGGCCTCTTAACCACATGGATGACCACCAACTCCTGGAATATGTGAAAGGGTAAATGGTGCTACTTACAACCACACGCTCTGTTCTCTGCAGACATTTATGATCATTTCTGTGAGGTGGGCTGTGCTTATAGGTCATGTCATGCAAAGGATTGTGGGATTCCTAATAGCTCCGTAGCGCCGGTAAGGGACATTGTGACGTACCTATGCTAAAGGAACTATGAGAGGAAGCATACAGGCTGAAAGGCTACTCTTGGAGGAAGAAACATGTAAAGCCAGATTAAAGTTTTCAAACACCCACATGGAAGAGGTCTATATGTTCCAGTAAATATATAATAAAAACAATAAACACAAAAATAGTAATACATGAGAGAGATCAGTCACCTGAAAAACATTAATATCGGAATAAACTCAAACCTTAAAACCTTTTTAATATCAGTGAGTAAATATGTGCTAAATGTAATGAATATGGTAAATAAAATAAAACATAGAGAATAGTAAAAAATAATTCTAACAAACACATAGAAGCCAGATTAAAGTTTTCAAACCCACACATGGACAAGGGAATTAATTTTTGGAGACATGTCCTGTGGTCTAAGAACACTAAAGTTGAGCTGGTTGGCCTTAAGGACCATTGTTACATTTGGAGGCAGAAGGGGGAAGCTTTCAAGTCTGAGAACACCATCCTAACTGGGAAATATGAGTTGGTAGCATCATATTGTTATTTTTCTGTGTGCCAACATCTCCTTTAATTGAATAAAAAACATTTTTTGCACACAGCTTCAGTTGCTTCAGCTAGTAACCACAGATCAGGCCCAAAATCTGGATGCACTGATGCAGGCGTTCACAAACTTTTCATGGCCAGGAACCCCTTAGCAGCAGGAACATTTTTCAAAAGACCCTTTTAGATTCTTCATGCTGAGAGTATTTCTAAACAGCTTTTTGTACAATAAAACACATCAGGAATTATGCATGTTTTAAAAAATAAAAAACACCTAATAGATTTGCTGCTCTCTCCATTCGCTATCCTTTGTTAAAGTTTTGTTTGATCTGTTAATGTTTATTTTTTTGTTAAAACTGAGTACTGCAATATTTGTTGTAATTGTGTCATTTTCAACATATAAAAACTAAAACGCAATATCATCTTCAAGAATAGGCCCAAAAAATAGGCAGCACATAGAGGATAGACTGATGTCAAAATAATCATCTGCCTTCAAAAACCTGCATCAGCCGATCACTAATATGCTAAAGGAATAAAAAATAAAGATTTGAAGAAAACATCACAGGATGTTTTCTTCAAATGTAACATTTTAAAGCTTCCAAAAAAAAAGCTGTGAGAAGACTGAAGTTAATTCCAGTGAACCCCATTTGGTCCATTAATCAGATTAAAGACTCTTAATTGGTTCAATTTTAGCACAACAAACATCTTATTCAAACTATTGGCAAAAAAAAAAAATATTCTTATGAATATCTGCTTCAGGCTTTGTTACTCACAGTCAATCAATGACATCAATAACCTCTTGACAATTAGTGAGAAGGATGAGCCTGTCTCTCCCCACAGTTTATTCTTGGAGGCATGGATGACAAACAAACTCTAAGATCATCTTCCACTTGTAAACCAGCTCTGCATTTGTTCTTCATTACAGTCAGAGCTGAAAATGTTGATCCACAGAGGTAAGTGGTCAGAAACGGCAGCAATATTTTCATGGCCTCAGCAGCCAGTTCAGGATACTCATGTGAGAGGGAGGCCCAAAAGTCTGCATGACTTTCCTGATGGAATCTGGCCTTCAATGTTCTGTCACAAGATAACTCCAAGAGCTGTTCTTGTTTTACCTGTTAAGACATTTCTTGTTGCAGCAGGTGAAAATGGATCAGCACCCAGTCCCAGGCATCAGTGTTCACATCAGAGAAATATGAGCTGAAGTGCTCACACAGTGATGTTAGGTGTGAAGTCACAACATCCCTCACAATAGCAACAGGCAGCTTCTCGTTGTTTAAAAAGTCCATCAGTTGGGGAAACATGTCTGTTATTCCATCTTGTATTCTTCTTCATAAAAGGTGGTGATTTTGTCTATAACTACAAGGATAGATGTGTAGCCTCCTTGGATGGAGAGGTTGAGGCTGTTCAATATGATGAATATGTCTAAGATCGGCTAACTTGGCGATGCAGTCTGGATCATGTCAGAAATGTCCAATGTCCGGTTTCTCCTCTCATAAATTCAGTCATTTCTCTGTGTAGGTCAAAAACTCTGCAACACTTTCCCGCTGCCCATGTTCTCACTAAGAGTAAGAAAGTAGAAAAGATCTCAGAAAATAGACTTAAATACTTGTGTTAGTCAATAGAATTCCTGAACGGCTTAGCCCATAAATACATCAGAGACTTGTTATCAGCATATCAGTGACGACTAAATCTCTCCACTGTGAGATCAACAAAGTCTTATCAACCCTCCAGACCACTAAGGACTTCTGCTTCAGACCTAATCTGGTAACTGGTTTGTACTTGTATAGCACTTTAACTAGTCCGACGACCCCAGAGTGCTTTACAAGTTGTAACAAGTTGGCTTCCTATATTCTACCAACTGGAACAAACTTCCAGAAGACTGTAAAAAGTGCTTTAAACCCTGAGTTCTTTTAAAGCAAGATTATAAGCTTATTAGTTTAGGACTGACTCTGATTGTTCTAGTTAAGCTTTTAACTGAAACATCATTAGTTTAAATTTGTAGTCCAATTGTTTATAAAATCATTAATACTTGCTGTTAGTTATCCTTTTCCTGATTTATTTTGTTTCACTTTTCCTACATTTCATTCAAACTATTCGTTTACATTTTTATTTTTCTACTGTTTAATCATCAGAAATCAACAGAAAGGCTTCTGTCCTGTATGAGTTGTCATGTGTTTGTTTAAAGTTGATTTTCGGCTAAATCTTTTTCCACATAGATCACAACAGAAAGGCTTCTGTCCTGTATGGATTGTCATATGTTTGTTCAGAGAGGATTTATCGCTAAATCTTTTTCCACATAGATCACAACAGAAAGGCTTCTGTCCTGTATGGATTGTCATATGTTTGTTTAGAGAGGATTTATCGCTAAATCTTTTTCCACATAGAGCACAACAGAAAGGCTTTTCTCCTGTATGGATTCTCGTGTGGCTGCTTAAATTTGATTTGGAGCTAAAGCTTTTTTCGCATAGATCACAACAGAAAGGCTTCTGTCCTGCATGGATTCTCGTGTGACTGCTTAAATTTGATTTGGAGCTAAATCTTTTTCCACATAGATTACAACAGAAAGGCTTCTCTCCTGTATGGATTCTCATATGTTTGTTTAGAGAGGACTTATGGCTAAATCTTTTTCCACATAGATCACAACAGAAAGGCTTCTCTCCTGTATGGATTCTCATATGTTTGTTGAGAGAGGACTTATGGCTAAATCTTTTTCCACATAGATCACAACAAAAAGGCTTCTCTCCTGTATGGATTGTCATATGTTTGTTTAGAGAGGATTTATCGCTAAATCTTTTTCCACATAGATCACAACAGAAAGGCTTCTGTCCTGTATGGATTCTCATATGTTTGTTTAGAGAGGACTTATGGTTAAATCTTTTTCCACATAGATCACAACAGAAAGGCTTCTCTCCTGTATGGATTCTCATATGTTTGTTTAGAGAGGATTTATCGCTAAATCTTTTTCCACATAGAGCACAACAGAAAGGCTTCTCTCCTGTATGGATTCTCGTGTGTCTTTTTAAATGTCCTTTATAGCTAAATCTTTTTTCACATAGATCACAACAGAAAGGCTGCTGTGCTGTATGGATTCTCATGTGTGTGCTTAAATTAGATTTTTGACTAAAGCTTTTCCCACGTAGATCACAAAAGAAAGGCTGCTGTGCTGTATGGATTCTCATGTGTGTTCTTAAATTAGATTTTTGGCTAAAGCTTTTCCCACATAGATCACAACGGAAAGGCTGCTGTCCTGTATGGATTCTCATGTGTCTGATTAGAGTGGATTTATCGCTAAATCGTTTTCCACATAGCTCACAACAGAAAGGCTTCTCTCCTGTATGGATTATCATGTGTGTGTTTAAATTTGATTTAAAGCTAAAGCTTTTCCCACATAGATCACAACAGAAAGGCTTCTCTCCTGTATGGCTTATCATGTGTGTGTTTAGAGAGGTTTTCTGGCTAAATCTTTTTCCACATAGATCACAACAGAAAGGCTTTTCTCCTGTGTGGATTCTCATGTGTGTCTTTAGAGCGTTTTTTCTAATAAATCTGCCACAGTCTTTGCAGCTAAGCTTCACTCCTCTGCGGCCTTTCCTACATGACTCCACATTTTTCTTCTCTGCAGAACATTTCTTATATCCAGAGTCTGACAAGTGTTTCAGGTCAGAGAGAGGGTGGTCTACATCACGGTCTTCTTCATCCTCCTCAGTATCTTCAGTCTTAAAAGAAATGGAAGCATTTCCATGATCTTGTATCCTGATGGATTCTCCATCATTCTCTTCTGGAAGCTCTCTGCCTTTAATTTGGTCTGGATAAACCTGTGAGAGCAGCAGAGACTGTTCATCATCCAGAGTCTTTATGGGAGGAGGAGCCACTGGAAACCTGATGGCATTAATTACCTCCTTCCCATTGAGCTGCTCTCCTGGCAGACTGATGTAGACTCCCTTCTGCTCCTCCTTGATGTGGGGGGGCTTTGGGTCATGCAGGTCAGCAGGAGGTCTGTGGTCTAAAGAAGCTTTTTCTTTAACAATCAGCTTCTGCTGAACATCTGCAGGAAACATTGAAACACATTATGCACATTAGAAAGTATTTGGATCTCAGCCTGAACTGAGGCACATTTTAATTCAGACATATTTAGGTTATTTAGTTAGATTAAATTCTTTAACATGAACATCCAGAACAGTAAAATGACATGACTGTTATAACCCCTGCAAAAACTCAGTTCTTTGTGGAGCTACATTTTTTACTTTAAAGTGCTGATGACAATATTGACCTTTTCAGCCATGCTTTAAAACAAGATGTTAGGCTTTGTCCAATGTGCCTAATGTGTCTATGTCCACACGTATGGTGCACCGGATAATAAGGCGCACCATCAATTTTTGAGAAAATTTAGGGACTTATACGCTTTGTGTGCCTGGACTCTTGTCAGCAATGTGGGAGGGAGCCTTTAGTTGGCTGCACTTTTATACGCCTATATTTCAATGTGACTGTGTGTGTGCACTGAGCCCCCCGCAGTGTTCTGTTCGTTTGGTAGATTCAGGGTTTAACTGTTTACTGTAAATTATGTGATTCTGTCCGTTATTCAGCATCATGTAAATTACAGGCCACAGCTACTAGCTACTTTATCGATACCTTATAGATTACATAGTCCTACGAATCTGAGACAATGTCCTTAGCTCTGAAACACCAGCTTTATTAAGTTGTAGGTGCATGAAGTAGGAAGCTGATGCTGGTCGCTGCGTAAGTGATGCACACCGCAGATGTGCGCCGTTTATAAAGCCAACGTTTTTGTTTTTGGGTGGGGGGGGGGGGGGGCGGCGTGTTTTATCTTCCTGGGTGGGTCTCAATTTACTTTATAAAACAGGTAATCTTTTGTCCCATGCCCTTATAGTGATTACAAATGAATTTACCACTCTGACTACGCCTGGTTTTCTCTAAAAAGTCTCTCATTGGGTCGGGCTGAATTTTATCTGGCTCCCTGGATCTCAGAGAATAGACTTTAAAATCCTTCTGTTAGTCTATAAATCCCTGAATTAGCACCTAAATACATCACAGACTTGTTATCAGTGCATCAACCTCCAGACCACTCAGGTCTTCTGGCTCCAGCCTGCTCTGCAGAACCAGAACCAGAACCAGACATGGAGAAGCAGCATTTAGTTCCTATGCTCCACTGATCTGGAACAAACTCCCAGAAAACTGTAAAAGTGCTGAAAACCTGAGTTCCTTTAGATCAAGATTAAAAACACATTTGTTTAGGATTGCCTTTGACTGTTCTAGTTAAATTATTTACTGAAACATCATTAGTTTGGTCCAATTGTTTATACAAAAATCATTAATATTTGCTCTTAGTTTCCATTTTCCTGTTTTATCTTGTTTCAATATTTCTACATTTTATTCCAAATTGCTTTTTTTACCAACACTGGACATCCTCCTGATGATATCAAGGGTGATTTATGTTTAGTCATTTCCTGTTATTATAGTATAATGGTTATGTTAGCATTTTTCCAGGAATAATAGGAAACATCCGTTTGGTCGACTAAACACACCCCACTACACATCCATGTAAATGAAACCCTATAAAAGTGATTGTGAGGCTCATGTTGGGATTCTGCTGAATGAAAATGTGACTGCAAGCCTTGGAATACAATAATTTAATTAATTTTAAGTTGCACATTTGTAAGTTCACTGTGGAGAAGATAGAAGCTGAGGAGAAGGAGAAAAGACCTTCTCTGTTCAAGTGAACATCCTTGAATTGACAGCATATAAAAATAATCAGAACCAGAACCACCTGTGAGATGATTTAGAACCACAAACAGGGCAGAGCAGCTTCTGGATCATTTAAACTACGGCAGCCTGTCAGACTCATTATTTGCGTTTCTGAATGCAGCGTCACTCGGAAACGGCCGCAGTCGCATCACTGATCCAGACGCCCAGGACACTAAACCGTTTTTAATCAATGGAAAACTGCTATTTTCTTTTCTTTCATAGGGAGCCGGCCAAGTTTCAGAGGGTAAAAAATAAATAAAAAAAATCTGGTTGACATCCGTAGTCACGCTTTACTAAACTGTGCTCTTAATTTCTGCATTAACTGCGCTCTGTCTGGCAATCCATGCAGATTACTGAGTGACATGTGTCAAGAGTTTGGACGCATGGCCCACACCTGTGACGTAAATCCTGTGGAAATGTTGTCATGTGTAAAGTTAAAGCACTGCCCTGTTTTAATCAGCACGCCTCACAGCTTGTAGTCTGACTTTACTTATTGGTTTGTCATCTCAGCCCCCCCCCCCCCCCCCCCACCACACAGTATTTCTCCTGAATGTTCGCAGGCTGCCTCTAAGTGTGTAATAAGGCATGGCCAAGGCTGAGTTTGGAGTTGACTCCTGCTTGACCTTTAACCCCTAGCATTAGTCTAAAGCCTACAGGATATAGCATCATAGGAAACAGCTCTTTTAGTCTCCTATCCCCAAATTCTATAAGTATAGGCTGAGACTTTTAGGCTCTGGGCTTAACTACGCCTCACTTCTCTACACAGCCTGGATGGCTGTAGAAAAACAATAGAATATTTGGGAACTGATTGTCTGATCCCAGCATCCTTTATGTTCAATGACAGCAGGTTGAGGCAGTCAGAGAACCGCAAACATTTCTTTTATTTATTTCATTTTTATTTATTCGTTTATTTGATAGGGACAAGTATGTTTCATGAATCATGTCACACACTACAACATTTTAGCTAAGGCTAATTCTTAATGCCTGTCCTCAGTAGGGCTGGGTACCGAACTTCGGTTCTTTTATGGTACCGACCGAAATGCTTCCGTTTTACAGAGTATCAAAACATCCTCGTGCACGGGATCAATTTAAGAGCGGAAAGTTGCTCAGTGTTTGACTGCAAGAAGAGCGGACCGCAGCCAGCGCAGCCGTCCTCCTCTCAGCAGCCCTTGGACAGTGCTAAACCGGAGCGAAGTGAAAAATGTCAACCACCGCACTCCGCCTCAGAGATTACAGAGGATGGCACGGTGTCTGGAATTTCAACAGGCAAGTATACATTTATTAGCGTTACGGCAATTTAGAACGTGCATCGTGCTGAGTTAGCGTGTAGCCCAAGTTTATTGCAGTGTAGCTAGCTAAATCAAAAGCTAACATTAACAGCTAACGCTAAGCTTGTAAAAATATGCCATCCATTGCATTAGCTGGTTAAACAGCTAACCTTATCTTCACTATTTTTATATTCTCCTCACAGTAGCATCTGACTCTGATGTGAGGAGGAAAAAGCCAGTCAGCGTAAATCCATTCACACTTGCAGAAAAGGCAAGGATGCCAAAAGAAAAACAAGATCAGTGTCACAGGGCAGTCACAAACTTTGTTGTTAAAGGTTTGCTGCCTTTTTCTATAGTGGAGGCTCCATTATGGAGTTAAGTAAGCTGCAGGCTATATTGTTGACCAGTTTAGCCGTTATCTCTTAGCCTAGATAATGGTTTTTGAGCAAAAATTACACAGCCATGTTATTGTTGATGTTTTGTAATGTCAATTAGGGAGATGGTAACAGCCCTTAACCCCAGATACCAGTCCCCCAGCAAAGACATGCTGTCAAATACACTTATAGACCAGTTCACGCGTGACGTCAGCGCTACATCCGGGTCACGGTGGTTGGCAAAAACAGTACTGTTCTCGTCTACTACATGACAAAACGGGTGATTTAGAGCGTATTTTTAGTTAGTTTACTTTTGGAATCTAAACAATGCCTACGACTTGTTGTGCTCCCGGTTGCACACAGAGGCATTCCAAATCGTTGGATGTACGTTTCTGTCGTTTACCGAAGGACGAAGGGTAGAGTGCCTTCTCCGGGTTGGGGAGGATGTCCTGCCCCTAGTGGAGGAGTTCAAGTATCTTGGGGTCTTGTTCACGAATGAGGGGAAGATGGAGCGGGAGATCGACAGGCGGATTGGTGCAGCGTCTGCTGTGAAGCGGGCGCTGTACCGATCCGTTGTGGTGAAGAGAGAGCTGAGCCAAAAGGCGAAGCTCTCGATTTACCGGTCGATCTACGTTCCTACCCTCATCTATGGTCACGAGCTTTGGGTCGTGACCGAAAGAACGAGATCCCGGATACAAGCGGCTGAAATGAGTTTTCTCCGTAGTGTGTCTGGGCTCTCCCTTAGAGATAGGGTGAGGAGCTCAGTCATCCGGGGAGGACTCAGAGTAGAGCCGCTGCTCCTCCACGTCGAGAGGAGCCAGTTGAGGTGGCTCGGGCATCTGGTCAGGATGCCTCCTGGACGCCTCCCTGGAGAGGTGTTCCAGGCACGTCCCACCGGGAGGAGGCCCAGGGGAAGACCCAGGACACGCTGGAGGGACTATGTCTCCCGGCTGGCCTGGGAACGCCTTGGGGTTCCTCCTGAGGAGCTGGCCCAAGTGGCTGGGGAGAGGGACGTCTGGGCCTCCCTACTGAAGCTGCTACCCCCGCGACCCGACCCCGGATAAGCGGAAGACAACGGACGGATGGACGGACGGACGGACGAAGAAAGAAGAAAGAAATGGATATTTTCAATGAAAAGAGCGCAGGCAGACACTCCCAATGGACTGGGGGATCCATCATACCACGACGGAATATGCAGTCTACACTTCATCTCCGGTAAATACAACTTAATTCTGCTCTAGTCATTGTTCTACTTGAATAGCGGCGGAGGGGGGGTGGCGATCGCTAGACGGTGCCGGGAGAAGCGGAGTCGATGCGCTGCAGCAGCAGCAGCTGCATTACGCCCCCGTTCACGGGCGCTAGTACTTCTGTGTTTACGCTGCAATGTCGCCGACACCCCCACCCATTTTAACAAGACAAAAACACCAAAATAATCCGTAGTGAACTATGTTTTTTTTTTAACCTACCGGGCGGGTCTTCCTGTCCGACTCCGCGTTCGTATGTTACACAAACATGTCTGAACATCCATCCATCCATGTTCTGACCCGCTTAATCCCTCATGGCGTCGCGGGCGTTGCTGGTGCCTATGTCCAGATATAATATAATTGTAGCCGTCCAGTGGTTTCATGCTTCCATGCTCTCTCGTCTGTACTGGCCTGCGTGTTGATAAGGTAGCTGTATATGTCGCGGTACTGAACACTTGGCAGCATTTCACAGACTCGCTCCGTCCCTTCAGGCTTTTGCTGTGTGGATCTGGCAGTCTGATACCATCAACCATCAACTTAGTCTTAAAACGATCTTGTGATACGTTATCTAAAGAAGAAAAATACGTGGAGAACTCGTCAGTTTCTCTGTTTGCGTCCGCCATTGTGTTCGTCTTTTGCCAACCAGTCCGGCGCGCATGCGCGAAAAACCCGAATCAAAACAATAACAATGAACTGGTCTATACCAGCATGGTATGCAGTAGAGAAGGAAAATGTCAAGAAAGAATTGCAAGACGTCAGAGATGTGGCTGTGACAGCGGATGGGTGGACCAGTGTGGCACAAGACCATTACTTGACTGTTTCAGTCCACTTTGTGAGAGAGGTGGTCATGAAGGAGAAAATCCTGCATACCAGGGCAGTCTACACATCACAGACAGGGAATGTAATAGCCGAGGAGATAGGGGATATTCTTGATGAATTCAATATTAAGGATAAAGTTGTTGCGATCACTGTAGACAATGCAGCTAATATGGATGTAGCAGTGGAAAAAAATGAACATTAGAAAGATTGCCTGTTTTTCTCATACTCTAAACATTGCTGCTCAAAAGCTATACACTACACCAGTCCTCTCAAAGTGGGCAGGAAGAATCCGAGCTACAGTGGTGTGGTTAAAGCGGTGCAGCTTGGCTAAACCGATCCTTAAAGAGAAGCAGCGTCTTCTCGGTTAGTAGAAATCAAAGTACACTAAACTTATGTTTCAAAAATAAATGCACAAGCATGACCAGAAAAACTAAATCAGATTACTATTTAAAAAATGTGTCTGAAAACCTCAATAACCCCGCTAAATTCTGGAAACAAATTAAGTCTCTGTCTAATTTTAATTCTTCGTCTGCAGGTCTCCCACAACATATTTTTGTAGATTCAGTTGAAATTAAAAACAAAATTGACATAATTGGTCATTTTAACAATTACTTTGTATCAGCTGGCTGTATCTTCAATGAGTCCAAATCTAGTTATCAGTGCTCCAACTCCAGCTCTGAAACACCACTGAAAACCTTTGTTTTTAGACCCATTCTTAAAAAGGATGTCTGTATTGCTCTTAAAGCTATTGATCCAAAAAAATCAGCAGGACCAGACAACCTAGAAACTTTCTTATTAAAAGTTGCAGCTGAATTTATAGCTAAGCCTGTAGCATACATTTTTAATTGTAGTCTGCAGACCAATTCAATCCCTGAAATATGGAAAGCAGCCTATGTGCTTCCTTTGTTAAAGGGTGGTGACCCTTCAGATCTTCACAATTATAGACCAATTTCCAAGCTCTCCATTCTTGCAAAAATTTTGGAAGCTCAAGTAAACTGTCAATTTAAAGACACAACATTCTAACTGATGTACAGTCGGGTTTTAGAGCTGGACACAGCACTGTTACAGCAACTTTGCTACTATTAAATGACATAAATGCCTTGGACCAGAAGCAACACTGCGCTGCACTATTTGTGGATCTGTCCAAAGCATTTGACTCTGTTGACCATAAGCTATTACTTGATAGATTAATAAACATTGGTATAGGAAACCCAGCTATTACTTGGTTCAAAAACTATCTTACAGAGTGAACGCAATGTGTTTCTATAGATGGTCTTAAATCAGACTTTTTAGAAATTTCTATGGGTGTTCCTCAAGGTTCGATTTTAGCCCCCCTCTTATTTTCTATATTCATAAATAACATTGGAAAGGACATGCAAACTGCATCTTTATGCACATGACACTGTGATTTATTCAGTTGCCTCTTCACTTATGATTTAAAGCGTGCCATACTGCATGCTCATCAGTTCCGCGGGGCTCATACAGCAGAACATGTCAGACAAGCCATTTCGGAGATACTGAAAGCGTGGGGAATAGACAAACAACGTGTG
The DNA here is from genome assembly GCA_037039145.1 of Fundulus diaphanus. Lineage (NCBI taxonomy): Eukaryota > Metazoa > Chordata > Actinopteri > Cyprinodontiformes > Fundulidae > Fundulus > Fundulus diaphanus. The sequence goes on from CM073133.1 coordinate 4,364,161, forward strand.
CATGTCATGTTACGTGACAACGCGAGGAACATGAAGAAGGCAATGGATTAATTGGGCGTGCCAAGTCTGGGCTGTGTTGCTCACTCACTGCAGCTGGCTGTGCATGAGGGTTTGCTCTCACAACGTAGCATACTAGATGCACTTGCCAACGCCAGAAAAATCATTGGTCATTTCAAGCACTCAACTTTGGCATACTCAAAACTACAAGACATCCTAATTGAGATGAAAGTACCTGTAAAGCGCTTACTGCAAGATGTCCAAGTAAGATGGAATAGTACACTGTACATGATGCAGAGCCTCCTCGGCCAAAAGCGCACCCTGAGCGTTTACGCTGCAGAGCACAACCTCCCAGCTACTCTAACAGTGAACCAGTGGGGACTGATGGAGAGGCGGTCGAGATCTTTCCTCCATTCGAGGAGCTAACAAGAGCTGTCAGCGCTGAAACAGCCACTACAGCTGACGTGATTCCTGCAATTGCAGCCCTGAAGCGTGTTCTTTCCAGAGAGCAGACCACTTATGAAGGAGTTAAGACTATGAAAAGGACCCTATTGGAGGCAGTGGAACAACGTTTCAACCACATTGAAACTGATCCACTGTATTCAGTGGCCTTATTGGTGGATCCAAGATACAAAGACAGGCAAGTCCCTTAAATGTATATTTTGAATATTTTGTTGCAGAATCAAATTCATGACTTGTTTCAAACTCTAGAAATATGCACTTTATTAAAATTCACATTATTGGGGTTTTTTTTCCAGATACTTTGCAGATCCTAATAGCTTAGGGCCTGCCAAAGACGCTCTCAGAGAGTTGGAGAAGATGGAGGAGTTAACGAAAGCCAGCAGTGATGTGCCAGAAGAGCAACAGTCTAGCAAAAAGCCACATCTCAGCACAGACACCAGCCTTGGCAGTGTGTTTGAATAGATCCTGCAAGAGAGTGTTGTTTCTTTCTGTTGTGCTACAACAGAAAAGGGACATTTGTGGGACTTCCGGCCGGAACATCGCCAAGATGGCAAGACGTTAAGAGCGCTCCCATCAAAACCCCAGCGAATTCACCTAAAGCCCCATTTCAGAAGAAGTACTATTTCAAGATTGTTGATACAAAGGGGGCACAGCTCACCCTAAGCAACTTATTTGGAGGTGGGAAGATAAATATACTGTTCAAGCCCGGTAGCCGAAGCTAAAGCTAATTAGCACCTCGTTAGCATCTTGCTCGCCGAGATTAAAGCCATGGCTGATCTAGATGTAATCCTCCAGGAACTCAGAGGATTTCGGCAGGAAAACAACGAAAAGCTAGAGACTATTAAAGATGAGATTTCAAAAATAAATACAAGACTGGACGAAGCACAGAACCAAATAGAACAAGCCGAGGAGCGGATCCAAACTACAGAAGACGTAGTGACGGAGATGCTAAAGCTACATGTGAAGCTACATGATAAGCTAACAGATTTGGAGAGCCGCTCCAGACGAGACAACATAAGGATATACGGCGTGTGTGAGGGTTCGGAAAAGGACTCAACAACTATGGCATCATTCGTAGAACAGCTACTACGTGAGGGTCTACAGTTATCCGAGGAGGAGGTGCCGGATCTTCATATCGAGAGGGCGCACCGCTCCCTCGGGCCGCAGCCACCGGTGGGGGCATCTCCACGCTCCATCATAGTGAAGTTCGGGAGTTTTAAGGCCAAAAACTCTCTGCTCCGCTAAGCTTGGCAGATAAAAGGGTTTAAATGGATGGACAAACACGTAAACCTGGACCAAGACTACCGATTGCGCATTATTAATAAACGAAGAGAATACGCTGGGGTCCGCAAGGTTTTGAAAGAGAATCAAGTTCAGTTCCAGACCTCATTTCCTGCCAGGCTGCAGGTAAAATACACAGACGAGATCAAAGTGTATGACTCTGCAGCAGATGCGGCGGATGACCTGAGGAGGAAAGGATACGCTGTTAAAACTATGAAAGCACCGGAGTCTCTCATGGAGCGGATAAAGCAGCTGACTTGGACGAGAAAGGAACGCCCCACAAGCAGGAGCGCGCTTGATCCCGTCAAAGACGCCAGTTACAAGGAGACTCTTTGCGCATTTAGAAGGTCTTTACCAGGTGCTTCTGTGGAGTAAAGACTTGGGCTTTGGTTTATCTTAATTTTCTTTCTTGCAGTTAACCACCGTTCTAAATATGGACAATGCTAAAAGGAGAGTGGGTGAGTAAGCTGTGAACTTTCTTACAGGGGTTTTGAGGGTTAACTTCAATATACGGTTGTAGCCACTAAGCACCACGTTCACCAAAATAGGAGAAGGGTTTGCGTTTAAGCGCCCATCAGGGTAATTAGGGTCTATAGATTAGACCCCTGCATAAGGAGTCACATTTTGTGTTCTGTCATTGTTTGTTAGTTAACGGTATGTCTTGTTTGGGTGTTTTACTTATTTCTTTGTTCATCCTCTGCTGTTGTGTGCGGAGAAGGGGAAGCTTGCCACATTGTTTATTAAGTTGTTCACTTCGTTATATATTTAGATGCAAGACAGGCCGATAAGGTTTCACTTAACATAAATGGTGTACTCAATCCAATCAAACGTTGGAAAATGTTGTCTCAGTTAAAAAGGGATAAAGTCCAGATAGCATTCATTCAGGAATCACATCTTGATGATATTGAACATACTAAATTAAATAAAATGGGATTTAAAACAGTCTATTTCTCTTCCCATAGCTCCGGAAGGCGAACGGGGGTGGTGGTTTTGTTGTCCAATGCGGTAGATTTTGACTATATATATCTGAATACAAGGATAGTAAAGGGAGATATGTTACGATAATCGGAAAAATCCATGGTGTTCTAGTAAGTCTTCTCAATGTTTACGTACCTCCAGGCAGTGACTGGTCAGTTTACAAACACGTCTTTGACATTATGACTACAAAATGTCAAGGTATTGTAATATGTGGGGGGGACTTCAATATTAGGTTACACCCAAAAATCGATTAATCCAATGGGAAATCTGATGCCAAAAATATTAGTAAAAGAATAAATATCTTAATGAAAGAATTGGGAATTGTTGACGTATGGAGGGAAATTATTCCAACAAGTCGAGACTATACACATTACTCCTCTGCTCATGTGTACTCTCGCATTGACTATTTCTTTGTTTAAAAACAATATTTTTAGAGCCATTAACTGCAATGTCGGTGCTAGTACAGTCTCAGATCACAACCCCGTTTATCTATCACTCCAGTTGTTTAATAAGACAAGATATACTCATTGGAGGTTAAATGCAAATATTTTAAAAGACAGTGTAATTAAGGACAAACTGAAACTTGAAATTAGATTGTACCTAGAGTTTAATGACAATGAAGAGGTATCACCGACTGTGTTGTGGGGTGCTTTAAAAGCAGTAATCCGAGGTAAAATAATAGCCATTTCTGCCACGGTAAAGAAACTTAAAAGTCAGAAACTGATGGATCTAGAAGATAAACTTATGAGGCTCCAGAAAGAGCACTCCAAATCATTACAGGATACAATCAAAACAAAAATAGCAGAAGAAAGGAATGAAATTAATGAAATAAATACAAGAATTCCAAAAGAAGCTGCTTTTTACAAAGCAGCAGTACTATGATACAGGGGGGAAAGCATTGAAACTACTCTCTTACAGGTTAAGAAAACAGCAAGCAGAAAGGACAATACACAAAATTAGAAATCCATTGACAAATCAAATAGAAACCGACCCGGAGAAAATAAAACAGTGTTTTGAGGTCGTGCAAATTAATACTTTTCTGTCTTTACTAAATCTACCAAGGGTCTCTGATGCTCAAAATAAAAGATTGGTATCCAAAATTACTGAAGAGGAGTTTTTATCAGCTATTAAAAGACTAAAGACAGGTAAATCCCCTGGCGCAGACGGTTATGATTCGGGGTGGTATAAAAGTATGCAGGAGGAACTGTTACCGATCTCACTGAGAGCATTTAACTGGGTAATGGAGAGAAAGGTGATTCCCTCTTCATGGAGTGAGGCCATCATTTCTATAATTCCTAAGGAGTATAGAGATAAATTAGAGTGTGGTAATTATCGGCCAATTAGTGTATTAAATATCGATTAGAAATTGTTCACCTCAATTTTATCTAAAAGATTGGAAATAATACTGCCAGACCTCATTAACAAGACCAGACAGGCTTTATTAGACAAAGTCAAACCCAAGACAATTTTCGAAAAACACTGCATATTATGAAGCATGTTAGCCAGCATAAATTGGAAACTCTGATTTTGAGTTTAGACGCTGAACAAGCCTTTGATCCGGTATGGTGGGCTTTTCTATATAAAAAGTTTTATCAAAATTTGGCTTCCATTCAAACATAGCTGATACTTTTGTCGCACTGTACGGCAAACCTACAGTCAAGTTCAAAGTAAATGGGGATCTGACTAACAGTTTTACTCTACAGAGAGGATCCCGACAGGGCTGTGGCGCCTCTCCACTCCTCTTCGCCTTATTTCTAGAACCTCTGGGGTAGTGGATACGACAAAGATCTGATATTAGTTGGGTTACAATGACAGCAGGGGAACAAAAACTGGCCCTATTTGCCGATGACGTATTGATGTTCTTAACACAGCCAAATCAGACACTCCCCAGACTAATGACAGTACTCAAGGAATACGGATCACTCTCAGGATATAAAATTAATGTTAACAAAACCCAGATATTGTGTCTGAATTTTAATCCATTTATTAGAATTAAGAACATGTACAAATGGAACTGGGACTCAGAACACATTAAATATTTGGGGGTAGTTCTGACAAAGGATTTATCTAAATTGGTTAACGCTAACTACGGATCCTTAACCTCAAAGGTAAAATCTGATTTACATTCAATATTCAATAAATAAATTTTAGTGTCCGGTTTGTGTCTTCAGCAGTTCAGAGTTCAACATTTCTGAGTTCAACTTTATACTCACGAGTGGAATTAATTAGAATGAACATTCTCCCTCGTATGCTTTACCTTTCTCAGTGTTTAACATTTAAAATACCTCAGAAATATTTTGATGATTGGGACAGGATGCTGGCGAAATACATATGGCAACATAAAAGAGCCAGGGTTAAATACAAAACACTCCAATTAATTAAAGAGAAAGGGGGAATGGGCATTCCTTGTTTTAAGGAGTATTACTATGCTGCCCAGCTTAGACCCTTAATCTGTTTGAGTTTGCCAACCTATTCTGCAGGATGGAAGGATATAGAAGTTGAAATTACAAAAGAGGTGCCCATCATGGCGCTATTGGCAGATACTAAATTACAGAAGACCACACTGTATACTTCTGGCTTTATGTATAATTCCCTGCTGAATTCCTGGAATGAAATCATTAAAAGGTGTAAACTGGGTGAACTGTCCAATATTTTGAGGTGGTGCGCCTACAACTCTGAGTTTGTGCCAATTAGATATGATGATCGGTTTAAGAGATGGCTATCTAAGGGGTTAACAACCTATTATTCCTTCATCCACAAGGGGGCATTCTCGAGTTTCGAGGCCCTACAGACTAAATATGGTTTAGGTCAAGATGATTTTTACAGGTATTTGCAGGTTAGACATTATTTCCACCAAAATTTAAAAACAGTATATGAAAAGAAAGATTTAGGTTTCCTACAGATATTCTTAACTCTAACCAGGTCTCATTATCAAAATAATATAATTTCTAAATTATATAAGGGCATTCAGCAATGTACACAAGTCAGCACAGAAGGTATAAAGAAGAGGTGGGAAAAGGAGGGAAATATGGTTGTCTCACTTGACAGTTGGGCCAATATTTGTCAGTTTCAGTGGACAATAACAGTGTCGAATACATGCTGAGAGTTCAGTTGGAAGAACATGATCAGGTACTTTATTACGCCTATCCAGAAACGTCATCAAGGTGGTGGGGATGGATGCTGGAGACTATGTGGGGTCACTGGTGCCAACCACTTTCATATTTTTTGGGAATGTCACGTTATAATTAATTATTGGACACAGATAGGTGAACATGTTAATAATGTATTTGGTACTAAAATTCCCCTTAAATGTGAAACACTGTATTTGGGTGATGTTCCTGTGACAAATTGGAATAACACTGATAAAAGATTACTCGGTATGTTACTTATTGCAAGTAAAAAGGCCATCACAAGAAAGTGGCTCAGAGTGGAATCTCCAACTATTGAGGATTGGATCAACATAATACACGAAATATATGAAATGGAAAAGTTGTCTTTTACCCTCAGGATGCAAAAGGACATGTTTTACAAAATCTGGACTAAATTAACTGAGTACATAAAACCCTTACGGTCAGATTTTGTATGAATGATACGTTTCTGTACTTAAAACCTTGTTTTGTGAATATTGGCATGCTTCCCATATATGTTTATGTTTGTGTTTATTTATGTTTGATACTGTGAAAACATTTAAAAATAAAAATTATAAAAAACATAAAAAAAGAAAAGGGACATTTGTTTATTTCATGTTGTGGTTCCTGATTACTTCAATATACTAAGAATGTTTGCCTGATACGAGGACGACGATCTTATGTTTTAACTAGATTATTAGAAGGATTAACGCTCAATAAAGCACATTCTCAGGAAGTTTACGGCTCTATGGTCATTTTCAGATGTCCTACAAAAATAACATTTACTTTGATCGTCACTAATCACCAAAGGTCTCTGTAGGAAACAAAAATCCACCTTCCTGAGTCCATCCCTGAAAACAGATGCTGCTTTATTCTTGGAAAACGCATTTTTGCTGCTTTATAGACCCATGAATGGATTGAAAACAGATCCTAAATGTAATAAAATTAAAACTTAACGTTACACTCAAAAATAATATAAACTCTGGCAGATCTAGAGTCTAAAGGGATTTACATTTAATTAAGAAGTAAGGAGTAAGAATGGCAGCTAGCCTTCAGAATATAACCATGTATAAAGATACATGATAGAGACAGAAAGATGGATAGATGAGAAGTTAAGATACACAGAAGATGGCTGCTCATATAAATCTGTACTCTGTGATTTAAATGGACAGCTAAGTGGAAAAAAAGCATTAGCATCCCATGTTGCCACATGCTAAACTAGCATTAGCATACCATGTGCCACATGCTAAACCAGCATTAGCATCCCATGTGCTACATGCTAAGCTAGCATTAGCATCCTCTTTGCTACATGCTAGCTGATCGTGTGCTGCAGGCTTAGCCAGTTTTCTGGGGGAAACCCTGCAACGAGTTCTGATGAAGAGGAGGAATCCATCAGCTGCTGAAAACGGCTCCTAAACTTTAGCTCCATCCACACAGTTAGCATGAAGAAGGAAATCTCCAAACCTAATCGGTGCAGCAGAACTCTGGGCTGGAAAACATCCCCCATCATTGGTGTCTCCTCTGCTGCGTCCTGCCGCTCTTTGAGCTCCTGCTTCCCTCCAGTTTCTCCGCTGTGCCTCCAGCTGCTGGACTTCTTTCCAGACTTCATCACCTGCAGCAGCTGCTGCTCTCTGCCAGCTTCACCAACACTCCCGATTCTGGCCTCACAGCAACACAAGGACAAAGAACCCGGAGGATCAACGCAGCTGTAAGCTGGGAAGAGGGAAGAGCTTCTTCTTCTTCTTCTTCTCCTTCTTCTTCTTCTGGTGTGTAAGGGCAACAAACTTTGAGCAGCATTACCGCCACTTACTGGTATGGAGTGTGGTTGTTGATGGATTATCTATATCTATCTATCTATCTATATATATATATATATATATATATATATATATATATATATATATATATATATATATATATATATATATATATATATATATATATATATATCTTAGTATTCTACTCTATCTTAGTATTCTACTCATCACATGTTCTATAATCAAATTCAATGAAATCATTTTCTTTAAATATTGAATAACTTTTTGTATATGTTTACTCCCCAAATGCTTCCTCAAAATACCTAATAAATGTATCCTTAATACATTTAAACTCTTTCCTCGTATATCTTCTCTCTCTTTCATATTTATTGCATTCTAATATAACATGTTCTATTGTTTCATACTTTCCACAATTCCAAAAAAAGTAAAATACATGACCATGACCTGGATGACTGAGAATCTTCACCAGCATACTTTCCACAATAATCACATTTGCCAGTAATATGCTTTTTTAATTTTAAGAAGTGTATAATTAAGTCCTGTATGCCCAAATCTTAACCTTGTTATAACCCTCTCCTTTCTATTTCACCTTCCATTTCTTCCTTCTCTTAGTGTCTTCTGAATTTTATAAATCTATCTTCCTGATTTTTCTACATCCCACCTTTTTTGCCATTTTCCATCATTTTCTTTAATAATACTCTTCCCCTCAGACTTACTTGTTTTAACTATAAAATTACTAGGATTTTGAATCGCCCTCTTTGCCAATTTATCTGCCCTCTCGTTTCCTTCTACTCCAATATGCGCTGGAACCCACACAAATATATCTATTAAACCCATATTTTTTATTCTGAATAAAAAATCCTGTTAGTTAGACAGAAGTCTAACCAAGGAAGTCCTTTGGCTAGACTTCCTCACCAGCAGACCTCAGTCGGTCCGGGTCGGACAGAACACCTCTGATGTCATCACCCTCAGCACGGGCTCCCCTCAGGGCTGCGTCCTGAGCCCCCTGCTGTTCACTCTGATGACTCATGACTGCGTCCCCAGGTTCACCACCAATCACATCGTGAAGTTTGCTGACGACACAACGGTGGTGGGCCTGATCAGAGACGACAACGACCAGGACTACAGAGAGGAGGTGGAGATGCTGGTGGGCTGGTGCAGAGACAACAGCCTGATCCTGAACGTGGAGAAGACGAAGGAGATCATCGTCGACTTCAGAAAGAACCAGCCCCACCACGCTCCACTGCTCATCAACGCCTCAGGTGGTCAGCAGCACCAAGTTCCTGGGGGTGCACATCACGGTCAACCTCACCTGGTCTGTGAACACCACGTCACTGGTGAAGAGGGCACAGAAGCGACTGTACTTTCTGCGGAGGATGAGGAGAGCCCACCTGCCCCCACCCATCCTTAAGACCTTCTACAGAAGCACCATAGAGAGCATTCTGACCAGCTGTCTCTCTGTGTGGAGTGGAGGCTGCAGTGCCTCCGACTGGAAGAACGTGAGGAGAGTGGTGAGGACAGCAGAAGGGATCATCGGGGCTCCTCTTCCCTCCATCAAGGACCTTTCATCACAGCGCTGTGTGTCCCGAGCCCGTAACATCATCAGGGACCCCTCACACCCCCACCATGAACTGTTCTCCCTGCTGCCCTCTGGGAAGAGGTTCCGCAGCATCCGATGCAGGTCCACCAGGTTTTGCAAAAGCTTTTTCCCCGCTGCCATCAGACTGTTAAACTGCCGAAACTGCTGAAGCCACAAATGTACTCTGAACTGCTGAAGCCGAAAAACGCAAAATGGTCTCTGTACCACATCCGCATATTGCACATTTGCACATATGCCATCAGACCGTTGAACTGCAGAAAAGTTGAACTCTGAAATGCTGAAGGAAATGTGGAGACTGCTGCAAAGGAAGCGGTCTCCACACCTGATTACAATGGCTGTGAAAGAAGAAGCTGCAGCACACGGATATGTGTGAGACCCAGGCAGCTGTAGAAGGTTTAGTAAAATCCATTCAATTCAACTTCTTCTAAAATGTAAAGTAAAACAATTATTCAGAACGCCAACCAGTTAAATTAATGTGATAAAATTACATAAGTGGGTATAATCAGTATGTTAAGTCTAATTATTACATCAATTCTAATTCTTAATTTCTGAGTTAAGCCAGCTGAGTGTGTTGAATAATGAAGATGATGGGTTACATTACAAAATAATTAATTACCTCATGCTCTGTTAACTAAGAGATAGAAACTGTTTTCCTTTAGAAGTTTAGATTAAAATATCAGGTAAATCCTTTGAGATAAATAAAACTCCAACTAACCTGACAAAAAATATTTTGTCAGGTTAGTTGGTCAAGAGTCAGTAACAAACTGGTAGACAAAGCATTTTGGAGAATAATACATGAAATTATTTCCAAATGTATTGGAAATGGGAAAATTAGTGATTTGGATTTGGATTTGGATTATGTTAGAGGGAATTTAAAATTTCTAATTGGTAATTAAACTTTAAACTTTAAACTAATAAGCACAGGGACAAATGAGTTTTAAAAGACCAATTCTAATTTGGCCATAAGAAAAGTGGAACAAGGAGTTGACCAGTAATGTGTTAAATTTTGTCTAGTTACACATGATTTAAATAACTTAGAGGACTTGATATTATAACATATATGCAAGGAAGTTATTTGGTCCACAATAAACAATATCCTTAAAGGGCTCTATGGTGTGAGGGGCTGTCTCGGCGTGGGTGTGAACTTTCTTTTTGATTCCCACCTTCGTGGGTGTGAATCCATTTTGATTCCTTCCCCGTGTCACATGTTGTTCAAAATTAAATCTGAATTTTGTCATGGTGCCATGGCATCCCACAAAATGTACAATTTACTACAGCCTTGAGTTATTTACATAGAAGAACTGCAGAGAATGTTTCAGTGGAACTGTGGCAGCAGCTCAGATAGAGTATAAGACAAGTTGGACTACAAACTTCAGCTTTAACATTCAAAGGCAACTATTAACAAATAGGTTTATAATCTTGATTTAAGGCTTTCAGCACTTTTACGGTTTTCTGGACGTTTGTTCCAGATCAGTGGAGCATAGGAACTAAATGCTGCTTCTCCATGTCTGGTTCTGGTTCTGGTTCTGCAGAGCAGGCTGGAGCCAGAAGACCTGAGTGGTCTGGAGGGTTGATGCACTGATAACAAGTCTGTGATGTATTTAGGTGCTAATTCAGGGATTTATAGACTAACAGAAGGATTTTAAAGTCTATTCTCTGAGATCCAGGGAGCCAGTGGAAGGACTTCAGAACCGGGTCCATGTTCTCTACGTTCTTAGTCTTAGTGAGGACTTCAGAACCGGGTCCATGTTCTCTACGTTCTTAGTCTTAGTGAGGACTTCAGAACCGGGTCCATGTTCTCTACGTTCTTAGTCTTAGTGACCTAGTGTGTTCAGCTTGAATCAGCAGGATTGGGTAGCAGGTCGACCGCCCCAAGATGGCGGCCGTAATTCCTGTGCAGCGACGGTCAATGCGGGGTCTACTCTTATATAATGTCTATGGTCCTTCCCTCTTCCCAGCTTACAGTCACCTCGATCCTCCTGGTTCTTTGTCCTTGTTTTCCTGTGAGGCCAGAATCGGGAGTGTTGGTGAAGCTGGAAGAGAGCAGCAGCTGCTGCAGGTGATGAAGTCTGGAAAGAAGTCCAGCAGCTGGAGGCACAGCGGAGAAACTGGAGGGAAGCAGGAGCTCAAAGAGCGGCAGGACGCAGCAGAGGAGACACCGATGATGGGGGATGTTTTCCAGCCCAGAGTTCTGCTGCACCGATTAGGTTTGGAGATTTCCTTCTTCATGCTAACTGTGTGGATGGAGCTAAAGTTTAGGAGCCGTTTTCAGCAGCTGATGGATTCCTCCTCTTCATCAGAACTCGTTGCAGGGTTTCCCCCAGAAAACTGGCTAAGCCTGCAGCACATGATCAGCTAGCATGTAGCACATGGGATGCTAATGCTAGCTTAGCATGTAGCACATGGGATGCTAATGCTAGCTTAGCATGTGGCACATGGGATGCTAATGCTAGCTTAGCATGTGGCACATGGGATGCTAATGCTAGCTTAGCATGTAGCACATGGGATGCTAATGCTAGCTTAGCATGTGGCTCATGGGATGCTAATGCTAGCTTAGCTAGCTTAAGCATGTAGCAACATTCAGCATCAAGTTCTTCTCGTCTGTCTGCCTGGCAAAGTTCCTCTGATCATCACTTTTTGGTTTATCTTGTCTAGAAAGATGGTTGCATGTTTTCTTCTGGCTGTTGGTTATGGAGGACCAATCCTGCCATAATTTAGACTACGTACAAAAGTAAGAATAAGTATTCCTCTACTGTCCCAAAATGAGGAAATTTTGGTGTCACAGTTGTAAACACATGGACAGTTACACACAACTATTAGCAATGAGGCAAAAATGAGAATAAAAATGAAGGAATCTGTCTAATCCAAAGTTGACTCTAAAGAAACACCAAGAGTAGCAGATAAGAGTAAAATACCAGAATAAATATTGACCAAGGAAAGAAAAAATGTGATAGTGGAAGAATAAACTGCATTTTATTTACCTTTCACATGATAATGATATATGCAAATCTTCCATTATATATCTGGGGGGGAGACTCCTTTTTTCCACTTAGCTGTCCATTTAAATCAGAGTACAGATTTATATGAGCAGCCATCTTCTGTGTATCTTAACCTCTCATCTATCAATCTTTCTGTCTCTGTCATGTATCTTTATACATGGTTATATTCTGAAGGCTAGCTGCCATTCTTACTTCCTACTTCTTAATTAAATGTGAATCCCTTTAAATTCCAGATCTGCCAGAGTTTATATTATCTTTGAGTGTAACGTTAAGTTTTAATTCTATTACATTTAGGATCTGTTTCCGATCCATTCATGGGTCTATAAAGCAGCAAAAATGCGTTTTCCAAGAATAAAGCAGCATCTGTTTTCAGGGATGGACTCAGGAAGGTGGATTTTTGTTTCCTACAGAGACTTTTGGTGATTAGTGACGATCAAAGTAAATGTTATTTTTGTAGGACATCTGAAAATGACCATAGAGCCGTTAACTTGCTGAGAATGTGCTTTATTGAGCGTTAATCCTTCTAATAATCTAGTTAAAACATATGATCGTCGTCCTCGTATCAGGCAAACATTCTTAGTATATTGAAGTAATCAGGAACCACAACATGAAATAAACAAATGTCCCTTTTCTGTTGTAGCACAACAGAAAGAAACGACAAAGGAGGCCTTCATCCTGTTGTTCCCCTTTGCTCCTGACACATGTGATATAAATTGTGTCTGGGATAATTCCTGCCTATTTCAGCTTTTCTCTTTAATGCACCACCGCATGTTTCCCCATCAGAACTCCACCAACGTCTCCACGGCCAGAAGGCGCTCAGTGCTGCCGACTCCATGGAGGTTTTTACTGCAGCCATCCTCAGAAACTAGGCCTGTTTACTAAACACACATGTTTACCAAGGCAGGTAGAAATATGCTGGGACTCTGAGCGCTGTCTCACCTGGTGGGAATGTAAGTTTACCTGCGTGTGGACCCAGGTGACTCTGAGCTGAAAGTAGAGGAGCGACGACTCAGTTTAGGAGAAACATTAAAGGATGCTGCACACTTGGTTGTACTGCGCACCGTGCAGACTCTCCCAGTGGGACGTCAGGCTGGTTTTAATGAAAGATCGTATAATAATTTACTGCAGGCCACACCTTCCTGGGGGGGGGGGGTTGTTGGCAGAGCGGCTCCTGTTGAATGGTAGGGAAACACTGCAATAAATGAATATGGTAGTGCAGCTTCATCCTAGCTAAAGCGTGTGAGTTACCTTAGCATTTGGGAACAGTGTAAACAGTTGATGGTTGAGAAGCTGTGCAACGATTAGCATGATGTAAACAGTTATCTTCAGATCTGGGAACAGTGAAAACAATAATGGTTGGATCATGACCTGTGGAACACTTTATATGATTTAAACAGATATTATGTCTGTTGGGAGCAGCTAAGATTCTAAAGTCTGACTGCAGCTGGGAGGAAGGATCTGCAGAAACGCTCCTTAGAGCATCTGGGATGCAGCAGCCTGTATTTATGCATTTTACCAACGATGTTTAACCTTTGCGCTCAGAGCAGAACTAAAATACTTGTTTGCGGTTCTCTGACCGCCTCAACCTGCTGTCATTGAACATAAAGGATGCTGGGATCAGACAATCAGTTCCCAAATATTCTATTGTTTTTCTACAGCCATCCAGGCTGTGTAGAGAAGTGAGGCGTAGTTAAGCCCAGATCCTAAAAGTCTCAGCCTATACTTTTAGAATTTGGGGATAGGACCTAAAAGTGCTGTTTCCTATAATGCTATATCCTGTAGGCTTTAGACTAATGCTAATCCACAATATAGAAGAAAGCATCAAAAATGTGTTTATTCTACATAAAGTTAGGTGAACTCTGACTTCTAGTTCAAAGTTCAGTACTGGTAGCCCTTCATGTGACACAACACCATTGAAATAGCTCTGGAGGTTCAGGTCTGAGTCCATCACTGAACCCTGATTTGGGGCCTGATCGGTGGTTCCTAGCTGAAGCAGCTGAAGCTGTGTACTAACTCTTAGTGGCTCTTCCATTGGTCCAATTTTTTTTTAGTCTGTTTTTATTAGATTGAGGAAAATTTTGGTACATCCATGCATTGATTTCTAAAGCATCTTGTCACGAGGTGACAAGATGATGTAGAGCTGTGTGTTGTCTGCTTAGTTATGGTAATTGATGTGTTTTTATGTTCTGAACTAGAGGGAGCATGTAGATGTTGAATAGGATGGGACCCAGGATGGACCCCAAAAGCTATAGTTGGTAATCCTATTCAGAAACACTTTGGTGTTATACTGGGTGAAATAGTACTTCCAGTAATAGTACAGTAGTAGATGTATTCTGTATTTTAAAAAACGTTCTGAGAGTTGCAGGACTGTAAAGACTCCTGCTCACACATCCCTGTTTCTGTCAAGTTCTGAGGGTAGATTCACTTCAGCAGCCCGCCAAAGTAAATTGAGACCCACCCAGGAAGATAACCCCCCCCCCAAAAAAACCCCCAAAACAAACCATTGGCTTTATAAACGGCGCACATCTGCGGTGTGCATCACTTACGCAGCGACCAGCATCAGCATCCTACTTCATGCACCTACAACTCAATAAAGCTGGTGTTTCAGAGCTAAGGACATTGTCTCAGATTTGTAGGACTATGTAATCTATAAGGTATTGATAAAGTAGCTAGTAGCTGTGGGCTGTAATTTCCATGATGCTGAAACACGGACAGAATCACATAATTTACAGTAAACAGTTAAACCCTGAATCTACCAAATGAACAGAACACTGCGGGGGGCTCAGCGCACACACACCGTCACATTGAAATATAGGCGTATAAAAGTGCAGCCAACTAAAGGCTCCCTCCCACATTGCTGACAAGAGTCCAGGCACACAAAGCGTATAAAGGACATTTAAAATCCCTAAATTTTCTCAAACATTGATGGTGCACCTTATAATCCAGTGCACCATATGTGTGAACATAGACACATTAGGCACATTGGACAAAGCCTAACATCTTTCTTTAAAGCATGGCTGAAAAGGTCAATATTGTGTAATCAGCACTTTAAGGTAAAAATGTAGCTCTACAAAGAACTGAGTTTTTGCAGGGGTTACAACAGTCATGTCATTTTACTGTTCTGGATGTTCATGTTAAAGAATTTAATCTAACTAAATTACCTAAATATGTCTGAATTAAAATGTGCCTCAGTTCAGGCTTAGATCCAAATACTTTCTAATGTGCATAATGTGTTGCAATGTTTCCTGCAGATGTTCAGCAGAAGCTGATTGTTAAAGAAGAAGCTTCTTTAGACCACAGACCTCCTGATGACCTGCATGACCCAAAGCCCCCCCACATCAAGGAGGAACAGAAGGGAGTCTACATCAGTCTGCCAGGAGAGCAGCTCAATGGGAAGGAGGTGATTAATGCCATCAGGTTTCCAGTGGCTCCTCCTTCCATAAAGAGTCTGGAGGATTAACAGTCTCTGCTGCTTTCACAGGTTTATCCAGACCAAATTAAAGGCAGAGAGCTTCCAGAAGAGAATGATGGAGAATCCATCAGAATACAACATCATGGAGATGCTTCCATTTCTTTAAAGACTGAAGACACTGAGGATGATGAAAAACACAGTGATGTAGACCACTCTCTCTCTGAGCTGAAACACTTGTCAGACTCTGGATCTAAGAAATGTTCTACAGAGAAGAAAAATGTGGAGTCTTGTAGGAAAGACTGCAGAGGAGTGAAGCTTAGCTGCAAAAACTGTGGCAAAACATTTGTTGGAAAATACACTTTAAAGACACACATGAGAATCCATACAGGAGAAAAACCTTTCTGTTGTGATCTATGTGAGCAAAGATTTAGCCAAAAAGGAACTTTAAACAGACACATGAGGGTCCATACAGCAGAAAAGCCTTTCTGTTGTGATCAATGTGGAAAAAGCTTTAGTGAAAAAAGAACTTTAAACGGACACATGAGAACCCATACAGGAGAGAAGCCTTTCTGTTGTGATCTATGTGGAGAACGATTTAGCCACAAATCTAATTTAAACAGACACATGAGAATCCATACTGGAGAGAAGCCTTTCAGTTGTGATCTATGTGAAGAACGATTTAGCAAAAAATCTAATTTAAACACACACATGAGAATCCATACAGGAGAGAAGCCTTTCTGTTGTGATCTATGTGGAAAAAGATTTAGTGATAAATCCACTCTAAACGGACATATGAGAATCCATACAGGACAGAAGCCTTTCTGTTGTGATCTATGTTGGAAAAGATTTAGCTGCAAATCATATTTAAACATACACATGAGAACTCATACAGGACAGAAGCCTTTCTGTTGTGATCTATGTGGAAAAAGATTTAGCTGCAAATCTTATTTAAACATACACATGAGAACTCATACAGGACAGAAGCCTTTCTGTTGTGATCTGTGTGGAAAAAGATTTAGCTGCAAATCTTATTTAAACATACACATGAGAACTCATACAGGACAGAAGCCTTTCTGTTGTGTTCTATGTGGAAAAAGATTTAGTGATAAATCCACTCTAAACGGACATATCAGAATCCATACAGGACAGAAGCCTTTCTGTTGTGATCTATGTGGAAAAAGATTTAGCTGCAAATCTTATTTAAACATACACATGAGAACTCATACAGGACAGAAGCCTTTCTGTTGTGATGAATGTGGAAAAAGCTTTAGCCGAAAATCTCATTTAAACATGCACACGAGAATCCATAAAGGACAGAAGCCTTTCTGTTGTGATCTATGTGGAAAAAGCTTTAGCCACAAATCACATTTAAACGTACACATGAGAATCCATACAGGACAGAAGCCTTTCTGTTGTGATCTATGTGGTAAAAGTTTTAGCCAAAAATCACATTTAAACAAACACATGAGAATCCATACAGGACAGAAGCCTTTCTGTTGTGATCTATGTGGAAAAAGATTTAGCCTCAAATCAAATTTAAACACACACATGAGAATCCATACAGGACAGAAGCCTTTCTGTTGTGATCTATGTGGAAAAAGCTTTAGCCGCAAATCAAATTTAAAGAGACACATGATAATCCATACAGGACAGAAGCCTTTCTGTTGTGATCTATGTGGAAAAAGATTTAGCCTCAAATCAAATTTAAACACACACATGAGAATCCATACAGGACAGAAGCTTTTCTGTTGATTTCTGATGATTAAAACGTAGATAAATAAAACAAGTGAAACAAAATAAAACAGGAAATGGGTAACTAAGAGCAAGTGTTAATGATTTTATAAACATTTGGACTACAAATTTAAACTAATGATTTTTTCAGTTAAAATCTTAACTAGAACAATCAAAGTCAATCCTAAGCAATTAAGTTTATAATCTTGATTTAAAAGAACTCAGGATATAAAGCACTTTTTACAGTCTTCTGGAAGTTTGCTCCAGTTGGTAGAATATAGGAGGTCAACATGTTACAAGTTGTAAAGCACTCTTGGGTCGTCGGACTAGTTAAAGTGCTATACAAGTACAGACCAATTACCAGATTAGGTCTGAAGCTTAAGTCTTTAGTGGTCTGGAGGGTTGATAAGACTTTATTGATCTCACAGTGGAGAAATTCACTTGTCACTGATATGCTGATAACAAGTCTGTGAGGTAGACTTGTTAGAGGGGGGGGGACATGCGGCAAAGGACCACGGGTCGCATCCGAACCTGGTGTCGACCTGGTACACGGGTCGCACTACCCGCTGCGCAATGAGCGTGCCCCTGATTGACTTTCTTGGTAGACCTGGGAAAACAATGTTCAATTATTGACTAAAATTGAATGCATGGATTAGTTTTTCCAAAACCTGCTGAGACATCAATCCTTTAATCCTGGAAATGTTCTTCAGGTGATGGAAGGCAGACTTTGTAATTGTGTTTAGATGCCTTTGGAGGTTCACGCCTGAGTCTTAGTGTAACGTCCTTTAATCTGGGGTCCCATGAAACTATGCTGTCAGGCCTGAGGAGGCACTGCTGAGGATGAGTCGTGGTTGAGCTAAGTATCAAAATGGACAAATATTTAACTCCATTCACCTCATCAAGTAAGGTAAAAGCCTTACCACGCTAATTTGCAGGATAAATAAAGTAACTTTGCAGGATAGTAAAGTAACTTTGCAGGACAGTTCCAGGATAAAGTGCACAGTGATTTCACAGTACAGCAATTGAAATGTAACCAATGCAGAACACGTGATACAGAGTCCAGTTATAGCTTCAGCAGTTCAACAGCCTGATGGCAGCAGGGAAAAAGCTTTTACAGAACCTGGTGGACCTGCAGCGGATGCTGCGGAACCTTTTTCCAGAAGGTAGCAGGGAGAACAGTCCATGGTGGGGGTGTGTGGGGTCTCTGATGATGTTACGGGCTCAGGACACACATTGCTGTGATGAAAGGTCCTTAATGGAGGGAAGAGGCACCCCGATGATCCCTTCTGCTGTCCTCACCACTCTCCTCACGTTCTTCCAGTCGGAGGCACTGCAGCCTCCACACCACACAGAGAGACAGCTGGTCAGAATACTCTCTATGGTGCTTCTGTAGAAGATCTTGGGGATGGGCGGGGGCAGGCGGGCTCTTCTCATCCTCCGCAGGAAGTACAATCGCTTCTGTGCCTTCTTCACCAGTGATGTGGTGTTCACAGACCAGGTGAGGTTGTTCGTGATGTGCACCCCCAGGAACTTGGTGCTGCTGACCACCTCCACAGCTGAGCTGTTGATGAGCAGTGGAGCATGGTGAGGTCGGTTCTTCCTGGCATCGCCAAGTTAGTCGATCTTAGACATATTTATCATATTGAACAGCCTCAACCTCTCCATCCAAGGAAGCTACACATCTATCCTTGAAGTTAGAGACAAAATCACCACCTTTATGAAGAACAATACAAGATGGAATAACAGACATGTTTCCCCAACTGACGGACTTTTTAAACAATGAGAAGCTGTCTGTTGCTATTGTGAGGGATGTTGTGACTTCACACCTAACATCACTGTGTGAGCACTTCAGCTCATATTTCTCTGATGTGAACACTGATGCCTGGGACTGGGTGCTGATCCATGTTCACCTGCTGCAACAAGAAATGTCTTAACAGGTAAAACAAGAACAGCTCTTGGAGTTATCTTGTGACAGAACATTGAAGGCCAGATTCCATCAGGAAAGTCATGCAGACTTTTGGGCCTCCCTCTCACATGAGTATCCTGAACTGGCTGCTGAGGCCATGAAAATATTGCTGCCGTTTCTGACCACTTACCTCTGTGGATCAACATTTTCAGCTCTGACTGTAATGAAGAACAAATGCAGAGCTGGTTTACAAGTGGAAGATGATCTTAGAGTTTGTTTGTCATCCATGCCTCCAAGAATAAACTGTGGGGAGAGACAGGCTCATCCTTCTCACTAATTGTCAAGAGGTTATTGATGTCATTGATTGACTGTGAGTAACAAAGCCTGAAGCAGATATTCATAAGAATGTTTTTCTGCCAATAGTTTAAATAAATAAGATGTTTGTTGTGCTAAAATTGAACCAATTAAGAGTCTTTAATCTGATTAATGGACCAAATGGTATTCACTGGAATTAACTTCAGTCTTCTCACAGCTTATTTTTTTGGAAGCTTTAAAATGTTATATTTGAGGAAAATGTCTTCTGTATTTAAATTGTTAAAATCTTTATTTTTCATTCCTTTAGCATATTAGTGATCGACTGATGCAGGTTTTTGAAGGCAGATGATTATTTTCACATCAGTCTATCCTCTATGTGCTGCCTATTTTGTGGGCCTATTCTTGAAGATGATATTGCCTTTTATTTTTTTATATGATGAAAATGACACAATTACAACAAATATTGCACAATTCATAGTTTTAACAAAAAATAAACATTAACAAATCAAACAAAACTTGAACAATGGATAACAAATGGAGAGAGCAACAAATCTCTGATATTGTGTTTTTATTTTTTTAAACATACATAATTCCTGATGTGTTTAATTGTTTAAAAATACTATCAGCATAAAGAATCTAAAGGGGTCTTTTGAAAAATGTTCCTGCTGCTAAGGGGTTCCTGGCCATGAAAAGTTTGAGAACCCCTGCATCAGTGCACCCAGATTTTGGGCCTGATCTGTGGTTACCAGCTGAAGCAACTGAAGCTGTGTGCAAAAAATGTTTTTTTATTCATTTGAAGGAGATGTTGGCACACAGAAAAATAACAATATGATGCTA
Organism: Fundulus diaphanus; assembly: GCA_037039145.1. Classification (NCBI taxonomy): domain Eukaryota; kingdom Metazoa; phylum Chordata; class Actinopteri; order Cyprinodontiformes; family Fundulidae; genus Fundulus; species Fundulus diaphanus. The sequence continues at coordinate 4,384,585 of CM073133.1, forward strand.
CCAACTCATATTTCCCAGTTAGGATGGTGTTCTCAGACTTGAAAGCTTCCCCCTTCTGCCTCCAAATGTAACAATGGTCCTTAAGGCCAACCAGCTCAACTTTAGTGTTCTTAGACCACAGGACATGTCTCCACAAATTAATTCCCTTGTCCATGTGTGGGTTTGAAAACTTTAATCTGGCTTTTATGTGTTTGTTAGAATTATTTTTTACTATTCTCTATATGTTTTATTTTATTTACCATATTCATTTTATTTAGCATGTATGTACTCATTACTGTTAAAAAGTTTTCAGGTGACTGATCTCTCTCTCTCTCTCTTTGTGTTTAATGTTTTTATTATATATTTCCTGGAACATATAGACCAGTGGTTACCATCTTATTTTCTTGTATATATCTATTGATTTTCTCTTATGTGTACAGAAGGCCTGCAGAAAGCAGAAAAACATGTTGTGATAATGATATGAACTGCACTCAGCCATCTGGTCTGCATACGCATAATTGAACTGTGGAAAACTTTGTATTTTCTCCAAGGTCACATTGCTGTATGCCTCCCCTACACTCCTTAGAAAATAAAAGTAAGGAGCGACAGGGATGTGTTTCAGAACGGGTAGGAGATGCAACTGAGCACATACCTGGTGTTCTCCTTGAAGAAAAGATCTAATGGTTGTTGTCTCTCTTCTTTGTGTTTAATGAATGTTTTAGGTGTTTAAACCTGACAGTGTTTCTTCCTGCAAGAGTAGCCTTTCAGCCTGTATGCTTCCTCTCATAGTTCCTTTAGCATAGGTACGTCACAATGTCCCCTTACCGGCGCTAAGGAGCTATAAGGAATCCCACAATCCTTTGCATGACATGACCTATAAGCACAGCCCACCTCACAGAAATGATCATAAATGTCTGCAGAGAACAGAGCGTGTGGTTGTAAGTAGCACCATTTACCCTTTCACATATTCCAGGAGTTGTTGGTCATCCATGTGGTTAAGAGGCCTTTGAAAAGTGGATCAGACGCTGCTGCCCGCGTCCTCACTAAGACTAAGAACGTAGAGAACATGGACCCGGTTCTGAAGTCCTTCCATGGCTCCGTGGATCTTATACTCTATCTGAGCTGCGGCCACAGTTCCACTGAAAATATCTCTGCAGTTCTTCTATGTAAATAACTCAAGGCTGTAGAAAATTGTACATTTTGTGTTATGCCATGGCACCATGACAAAATTCAGATTTAATTTTGAACAACATGTGACACGGGGAAGGAATCAAAATGGATTGTGAGCAGGAAAGTTCACACCCTCACACCATAGAGCCCTTTAAGGATATTGTTTATTGTGGACCAAATAACTTCCTTGCATATAAATGTTATAATATCAAGTCCTCTAAGTTATAGTATCCTCTCCACCAATGAGATGAATGGAACTGCTATCATGCTGAGTGGGCGTAACACAACTGATCCTACTTCAGGTCTGTGGGAGGAGTGAATGTGACGTCCAGAAATGACGTCAGCCTTGTTGTGTGAGAAACCAGTACTTGAACTGAAGCATTTCTCTGCCTTTTAGATTAAATCTAAAGATATAACTAAGGTTTTGTGAGTGTTTTTACTCCTACAGAAGTCTACAGTAGAAACACCACATTATTCAGTAAAAGAACCAGGAATGACCGCAGAATGGTCAAGAGTCAGTAACAAACTGGTAGACAAAGTATTTTGGAGATTAATAAATGAAATTCTTTCCCAATGTATTGGAAATGGAAAAATTAGTGATTTGGATTCATATTATGTTAGAGGGAATTTAACATTTCTAATGGGTAATTACACTTTAAACATGTTTAAAGCACAGGGACAAATGAGTTTTAAAAGACCAATTCTAATTTGGCCATAGGAAAAGTGGAACAAGGAGTTGACCAGTAATGTGTTAAATTTTGTCTAGTTACACATGATTTAAAAAGGGTTAACTTTTCACAATTTAAATTAAAACATGCTAATAAGAACTGCTAGATTCAAGGGACTGAAACTAAATCCATATTGTTCGATATTTTTTCATGACTTTAGAAACAATTAGCATTGACAAAAAACAAATAAAAATAAAAGTAAATATTTACTATTTAAAACTGTTTGGTGACAATGACGGGAAACCTAAGTAGAGTAGTAACATGAGCAAGAAAATAACTGTAATAAACGATGTTTAACAAATAAGTGATCGGTGAATTTTTATTCCCTAAAAAAAAAAAAAAAATTCTAATAGGTAGTACCTGGATTTAAGTTATGTTAGTTTTGCACCGTAATGCAGGAATGACCACAATGCATCCATGTGTAAAATATTACACTGAACTTTTACCAACATAATATCAGGAGAGATCCATTCGATACACTTTAAGATTTGGTTACTCTGACCAGAAGTTAACATTACTCATATTTCCTTTTTACCAGTTATCATACCGTCTCTCCAGCGCTCATTTTACCCTTTTCTGGTGATGCAGTCTGTATCTGCCCTGCCCAGCCTTTCCTTTTGGTAAGACTCCTTCCATCCTGTAAAAAGTTTATTGGTTATTTCCAATGGTCTTGAGGAACCGTGTAGGTTTTATATTTTATTTTGAATAGTTTTTATTTTAAATCCACTCTAGTAAGTTTGATTGACATTTATTCTCAGCTAGCGTGTGTAAAATCTCTTGAGTAGGATGTAAGGGTGTCGGTTCTGCTGAGGCCTTTTAGATTTATCCATTTAACTGTTGGCTGCAATAATTACATTTGATTACAAGGATTAGCCTTGGGTCATATAGGGTCTGGTACTACAGGTTGATTCAACTGCTTATTTCTATTTTCATTAGATGTCAAATACATATTTTTATTAATTGTTTTTACATCCATACTTACATTTTTTACTGAATCCTTTTTCAATAAAGTCGTTCTAGTTGGAGACCAAAGGATACAATTCAGCTCATTTTCTATATTTTCTGTTCATTTTATGGTGTTCATGATGGTGATGATGATACATGGGATAAATGTTATCAGCCAAGGCTGTGCTCCCCGTGTGTCGAGTCCATAATGGCTTTCATCGCGGTGAAGACCCAACTCACGGGATGAGATGATGACAGCGTTTCAAATCGCTCTGTTGGATCGCTTGTTTGCCAGAAATTTTATTGGTTATGAAACCTGATAATGGCTAGAAAGACATGTAAGCAAAAGCTTCTTTGGAAGCCTTTTCTCAAAATCAGTTCAATATGATGTATCTCGTTTGGAGTACAAATACAATATTGTGGTGTCTTTAGTCTGTTAAGCACCACTTTCCAACAGTATTTGAAACTTCTTGAATGTGTTTTGGAGTGAATGTGACTGAAATTGTTCACTAATATGAGTCACAAATGGTATACATTTTTCACATTTTGTTCATTATTGTTTTGGTTAATTTGACTGAATAAATTGTATTTTTTGTAAGGCAACTTCACTTTTCATTGCTTAATTTTAACATATACAATTACTAGCTTGTGAAAACAATGTTATTTACTGCTTTTTATAAAGAAATACAATTAATATTATGCAGGATTGAGTGCAGTCTTTTGGTCCGGCCCTCCGCAACATTTTCTGTCTCTCATGTGGCTCCCTGGAAAAAATAATTGCCCACCCCTGGTCTAGGGAGTTAAAAAAGAAGCTGGGAGATGTGGAAATGGCAAGGATTTTGAGAGATGGAAGCTTGTTGATAACATGCAAAACGGAGGAACAGAAAAACAAAGCCTGGGAAGTTGGAAGTGTGTGTAAGAAAATAATTGATGAGAGAAAGATTGTGGGTGAGAGTAGAGTTACAAGGGGGTGATAACAGAGATACCTGTAGAAGAAGACTTGGGCAAACTCAAGCACAGTATTAATGGAGGCGAGGTGAGCAGAATTAAGAGACTGTTGAGAACAGTAAATGGAGAAAGGGTTGAGAGCTTGTCGCTTCTTCTGGAGTTTCAGGAGTCCGTACTTCCAGAGAAAGAGAAAATAGGATGCATGAGCTTTCCAGTAAGGCCCTACATTCCTCCACCGCTACGCTGTTACAAATGCCAGAGGTATGGACATATAGCAGTAGTCTGCAAAGGGAAGCAGATATGTCCTAAATGCGGAGGTGAACATAGGGTGGAACTACTAATACTACTAGTAGTATTAGTAGTAGTAATAGTAGTAGTATCAGTAGTAGTTGTTGTAGTATCAGTAGTAGGAGTAGTATCGGTTGTAGTAGTAGTAGTAGTAGTAATAGTTGTATCAGAAGAATTTGAAGGAATTTGGAGAATTTAAAAAAATTTGAAGTATTTGAAAAATTTTAAGAATTTGAACAATTTGATCAATAAGAAGAATTTGAAAGAATTTGAAGGAATATGTAAAATTTTAAGAATTTAAAGGAATTTGTAGTAGTACTAGTAGTATCAGTAGTACTACTAGTATTAGTTGTATTAGTAGTAGTAATAGTAGTAGTATCAGTAGTAGTATCAGGAGTAGTAGCAGTAGCAGCAGTAGTATCATTAGTAGTAGTAGTAGTATTAGCTTTTAAAGAATTTGAAGAATTTGAAGGAATTTGTAGTAGTAGTAGTATCAGTAGTATTACTAGTAATACTACTAATACTACTAGTAGTATTAGTAGTAGTAGGGTTAGTAGTAGTAGTAGGAGTAGTATCGGTTGTAGTAGTAGTAGTAGTAGTAATAGTTGTATCAAAAGAATTTGAAGGAATTCGGAGAATTTAAAAAATTTGGAGTATTTGAAAAATTTGAAGAATTTGAAAAATTTGAACAATAAGAAGAATTTGAAAGAATTTGAAGGAATTTGTAGTAGTACTAGTAGTATCAGTAGTAGTAGTATTAGTAGTAGTTTTTGTAGTATCAGTAGTATCAGTTAAGCCTCCCTGGTAAGGTCTATTCAGGGGTTCTGGAAAGGAGGGTCCGTCGGATAGTCGAATCTCGGATTCAGGAAGAGCAGTGTGGTTTTCGTCCTGGCCGTGGAACACTGGACCAGCTCTATACCCTCAGCAGGATTCTGGAGGGGGCATGGGAGTTTGCCCAACCAGTCTACATGTGCTTTGTGGATCTGGAGAAGGCATTCGACCGTGTCCCCCGAGGGATCCTGTGGGGGGTACTCCGGGAGTATGGAGTACCGGACCCTTTAATAAGGGCTGTCAGGTCTCTGTATGACCGGTGTCAGAGTCTGGTCCGCATTGCTGGCAGTAAGTCGGACTCGTTTCCGGTGAGAGTTGGACTCCGCCAAGGTTGCCCTTTGTCACCGATTCTGTTCATAACTTTTATGGACAGAATTTCTAGGCGCAGCCAAGGTGCTGAGGGGATCCGTTTTGGTGGCCTTAGGATTGCGTCTCTGCTATTCGCGGATGACGTGGTCCTACTGGCTTCATCAGGGCGTGATCTGCAGCTCTCACTGGAGCGGTTCGCAGCCGAGTGCGAAGCGGCCGGGATGAAAATCAGTGCCTCCAAATCCGAGACCATGGTCTTGAACCGGAAAAGGGTAGAGTGCCTTCTCCGGGTTGGGGAGGATGTGCTGCCCCTAGTGGAGGAGTTCAAGTATCTTGGGGTCTTGTTCACGAATGAGGGGAAGATGGAGCGGGAGATCGACAGGCGGATTGGTGCAGCGTCTGCTGTGAAGCGGGCGCTGTACCGATCCGTTGTGGTGAAGAGAGAGCTGAGCCAAAAGGCGAAGCTCTCGATTTACTGGTCGATCTACGTTCCTACCCTCATCTATGGTCACGAGCTTTGGGTCGTGACCGAAACAACGAGATCCCGGATACAAGCGGCTGAAATTAGTTTTCTCCGTAGTGTGTCTGGGCTCTCCCTTAGAGATAGGGTGAGGAGCTCAGTCATCCGGGGAGGACTCAGAGTAGAGCCGCTGCTCCTCCACGTCCAGAGGAGCCAGTTGAGGTGGCTCGGGCATCTGGTCAGGACGCCTCCCTGGTGAGGTGTTCCGGGCACGTCCCACCGGGAGGAGGCCCAGGGGAAGACCCAGGACACGCTGGAGGGACTATGTCTCCCGGCTGGCCTGGGAACGCCTTGGGGTTCCTCCTGAGGAGCTGGCCCAAGTGGCTGGAGAGAGGGACGTCTGGGCCTCCCTACTGAAGCTGCTACCCCCGCGACCCGACCCCGGATAAGAGGAAGAAGACGGACGGACAGTAGTAGTATCAGGAGTAGTAGCAGTAGCAGCAGTAGTATCATTAGTAGTAGTAGTAGTACCATCAGTAGTAGTAGTATCAGCTTTTAAAGAATTTGAAGGAAATTGAAGAATTTGAAGGAATTTGTAGTAGTAGTAGTAGTATCAGTAGTACTACAAGTAGTAGTAGTTTAATTAGTAGTAGTAATAGTAGTAGTATCAGTAGTAGTTGTTGTAGTATCAGTAGTAGTATCAGGAGTAGTAGCAGCAGTAGTATCATTATTATTATTAGTAGTAGTAGTAGTAGTATCAGTGGTAGTAGTAGAATCAGGAGTAGTAGTAGTAGCAGCAGTAGTATCATTAGTAGTAGTAGTATCAGTAGTAGTAATAGTATCAGTAGTAGTAGTACTAAAGTACAAATACTTCAAAAAGTATAAAAGGTACCATAACCATGAGATGTAGCAGTAATGTTGAGAACGAGCCGAACGTTTTGATACAAAAATCGTTGAAATCGGTTGAAGTATGCGGGAGTAGTTGGACGCACAAAAACGTACGGAATATTAATAATAATAAATCAGTGGAATGCTGTATAGCATTCTCACTGATGAATGGGATAAAAAGAAAGTATGGATACCCAGTCTTAGATGGTGGACAAATGATAGCAGTGAGAGATGAGGAGAAAGCAGAGATGCTGGCTAACAGTTTTGTAACAATTCACAGCTCAAATAATATTAGTGAAGAAGGAAAAAGATGGAGGAAAAAACAGTAAGGGAGAATGAAGAGTTACAAAAGAAGAAAATTATAATGACTTATTAAACAGCCCTTTTACAATGACAGAACTAAAACTCGCTCTCCAGAAATCCAAGATGTCAGCACCAGGAAACGACCAGATTTGTTATGTAATGATAAATCAGCTCCGTGAAAATTCAAAGGATGTATTACTTGAGCTATATAATAAAGTCTGGGAGGATGGGAAACTGCCACAGAGCTGGAAGGAAGCTGTGGTGGTGCCAAAACACAAACCAGGAAAAGATTGTACAAATCCAGGAAATTATAGACCGATTGCTTTAACATATGCAACATAATGGGGAAAATGATAAATGAAAGGTTAACATACTATATGGAAAAGAAAGGATATATAGCTAAATTCCAAAGTGGTTTTAGGAAAGGAAGAAATACAATGGATCCAGCTGTATGTTTAGATCATGAAATTAGAAAAGCACAAGTTAACAAAGAAAGTGTGGTGGCTGTCTTCTTTGACATAGAGAAGGCGTATGATATGATGTGGAGAGAAGGATTGTTAATTAGACTGTGTCAATTAGGTGTCAAAGGGCGAATATATAGATGGATTAAGGATTTTTTACAAGGGAGATCAATACAAGTTAGAATTATTCGAGGAAATATACTGTAGAGAATGGAACACCTCAAGGGAGCATAGTGAGTCCTTTATTATTCTCTATATTAATTAATTATGTTTTCAGGGAACTAGGAAATGGGATGGGGTTTTCTCTTTTTGCGGACGATGGGGCAATTTGGAAGAAGGGAAGAAATCTGAAATTTATTGTTAAAAAGAAAATAGAGGAGTGGTGATATAAATGGGGTTTTAAATTGTCAGTAGATAAGACAAACACAATGTTTTTTACAAAGAAAAGAATTGGTACAGAGGTAAAACTAAAGCTGTATAATCAAAAATTGGAAAGAGTGAAACATTTAAGCTTTTTGGGGTTATGGTTTGATGAGGGAATAACATGGAGTGTACATATACAGAAAATACAGGACAAATGTAGGAAGGTGTTAAATGTTATGAGATGTTTGGTGGGAAGTGATTGGGTGGCTGACAGAAAAGTGTTGAAGGCAATTTACTGTGGATTAATTAGATCAGTACTGGATTATGGTTGTGTGGTGTATGGATCTGCATCAAGTTCATCTCTAAAAAAGTTAGATAACATCCAGTTTCAGGCTTTGAGATTATGCACAGGGGCTTTTAAAACAACTCCAACGGCAGCATTACAGGTGGAAATGGGAGAAATGCCTCTTGAGTTGAGAAGAATTCAGTTATCTCTGAACTATTGGGCTAATTTACAGGGTCATAGTGAAGATCATCCAGCACAAAGCAGGGGCGGATCCAGGATTTTTCAAAGGGGGGTGCGCACCTAAGAGTCATGTCAAGACAATGTGAGGCTAAATGACCAAAGAATGCCATCTTTACTCTTTCACACTACCCTAATTATTCATCTAAGGGTTTTTGAATTGATAATCATTTTAATGGATGAACATAAGTGAAATTAGCATGATTACATTATTGTAATTGAAAAAGGATTTTTAAGCCAAAACTTCTTGTTTTTTACAGCATCCACAAGATTAAAAAGTAGTTTGAAGAAAAAATTATCCTTATCAACAATTATTCAAACAAAGATTTTCTTTATTTCCAGAAATGATATTTATTTAGTAAAATGAAATAAAAAGACCCAAGGACTTAAGAATAGTTTGTTATGGTTCAAGTGATAAATGATTTTTGAATATATTTTAACGGGATAAACTATGTTGAGAGAAAAAAAAAAACTTTGAAGTAAGTTAAACCAATGAACATGTACGGTGAAGTTAAGCCATAAGCCTATAATAGAACTGTAAGACTTGACAAAGAATATTGTTCTCTTCTACAACACCTTCAACTTTATGATGACAATGTATGGAGATAATTTCTTGCCAAAAGGTTGTAAGCAATAAAATGTGTTGCACACAAATAAAACTTGTTTTGCACACAAAATGATGTTTCAAACAAAAAAATTGTTTTGCAAACTGTTCGCCAACCTTGCACTCAAAATATCATTTATAAGTTTTCCTCGAGTACAAAACGGCCTCTGCTCGAGTACGAAACAATTCCACCCCCGCTGCGGTAAATTTGTACCAAAAGTCACGTGATGCATTGAGTTGTTGTTCAGACTTTACGACAACAGGGGGCGCACCCGAAAAAAACTGAAACGCGCCGGTTTGGCTGAGGAAGAGAGACGTGACATCACAGCTAACAGCATCAGCACCCCACAGGTAACTTTCAAAACTTTCCCGGTGAAAAAGTAACAGCTCACTGATAGATCATGTAAGATTTCAGTTAAAGGCCCTGTTTAGTTTTATCTCTGATCTAAAAATGCTGTGTAACGGACTTTTGAAAAATAATGTATTTAAACCATGATTTGATCTTTAACTCTCCTTTCAGAATTGAACGTCTTTGGAGAGACGTGTGGTGCGCAGGAACTAACATACACAACAAGGTGCTGCACTCATGAGAGGACAACAGTTTGCTTGACCTGTCAAACATGTTAGATAACTTCTGTTGTCACTATTTATTTGTCCCAAGACTACAACTAAGTTTTTACACCATCAGCAGTGGCTGGGATGACCATTCACTCAGAACTGAGAGGAATCTAACACTCAGTCAGTTATGGGAGATGGGAAGTGTGACCTCAGGTACCGGACCACAAAGAAAGGTTGTAAAGATTAACAGAGGTATAGGTTCCAAGTGAATATGGTTTATTAGTTTTACATGATAATGGGAACAATTAACATGTTTTACCGTGCAGGGAAGAATAACCACTTCAAACGTAGGAGCCTATGCTGGCCTGGAATCCTGATAGCCGAGAGGAATACTTAAAAACCAATTAAACTAGACCATTTGGAGGAGAACTACTAAAGAAAACAAACAAAATACACCTCGGTGTCTCCCAACAAAAACACACTCATGCCACAAACCCTAGTGCGTACAACACAAAAGAAAAGAACTCTCCTACCACTAGTCCCCTCAATCTGATCTGAATAAAACCAGCATAGGACCCAGGGACAGCATAGGACCTCAGGTGGGATAAAACCAGCCCGGGGAGCTAAACAATAAAAACTCTCCCCTGCATTTGGTTAAAACTAGGAATAAATAGCTAAAATAGGGTCTAAGCAGTGATTAAAACAGTAAATAAAAACACAACTGAAACAGTAGCAGGCCAACCTCTCCAAGGTGGAACCCAGTCCACGGCAGTCTGTGCGTCTCCATTACCGCATTGCCTTTGCTGGAATCCTTGTCTCAGATCTGATCTTCTCAGAAATCTACCCCCCTTTAAATGGAACAGCTGATTACCTGCCTCAAGTACCAGCTGTGCGCTGTCAAGCATCCTCCATATATGGGCAGGAGGAAGGGTGTGCAGCACCATGCTTCAGGGCCATAGTGCCCCGGCTACAGAAGCATCCAGCATGCTGTGGTAGAACCAGAAATCACAGAGGTAAGATGGATTTTTTTGTGCTTGCTATTATACAGTTTCAAACCAAAAATTAATTTATCTGATCATTTATCTGATCACTCCAATACAACAAAACAGTGAGTACATCAGAGAGGTGGCACTGAAACTGGTTTCTTTGACATCTGTTTATTATGGTCCATCAAAATAATTAATGGATTTTGGAGTCATTTGCTTTTCCATCCTTAGCTTCATGAATTCATTAATATTCAGTAAGTTGTAGCAACAGAATTATGGCCTCTTTTTTATTCTCTATATATCTCTATCTTTCTTTCAGGGACTCTGCCTGCCTCATATTGACTGGGACGACAGTGGACTGCTTGATGACCCACACTGTGGGGTCACTATTCCTGAAACTGGCAATGTGTTGAGCCCCGAACAACTGGTAGCACTGAGGGCAGCCATGGATGCACTGGGACATTCTGAATCGCACGGCTCATATATATATATATATATATGTTGCTACTGTCCAGTATGACCAACACTTTATGGGTTTAATCTTATTGTGGTTACCATTGTTGCAAAAATTATTTGCAACATCCGCCGTATGTTTAAAGATTACATCAAATTTTGAATTGTTCAAGTCTTGGTAGTCTTGTGATGGAAGTCGGCGTGTCTCAAAGCAGGTTGATGATCTGGTAGCCTTCCATCCAGCCCAGAACTTTGATGACCTTCATCAGTGGATGCTGGAAAACAGATATGTGTTATGGTTATGTAAAGGATAATACTCCTCTTAAAGAAAAAAATAAATCACCAAGATGAAAACAAACGTTTTAAGAAAATATCTGCCCATGTGGCCAATTCCAGCTGTGGTTTTTGCCATGGCCAAACCAATTTTAATAAGTGCACAACACATATTTGCAATTGGGCACAGATGACCTTATTTTTACTTTGAAGAAATTAAGGAGTTAGAAATGTAGTGAGATATAATCTAGATCTGCTGCTATATGCTTTACTTGTAACATTCATATTTATGTTAGAAAACGCAATTTTTAATTCATTTCCCTACCAATTTTCATATAATCAATATCCACTCGTTGCAATAATTTTAAATTGCTTAAGAATCCGTTTTGCATATAACCATACAAGCATTGGTTTGACAGTTTTAGGATAAATTACCAAATCCAAACACCAATTTAGGTTTACACCAATAAGAACAACAGACAGTCATTTGAAAACAACATAAAAACACATTGTAATCTGTTAACAATGCATTTATCTGGGTATCCACTCAGGTACTATTTATTTGACACAACACAGTAAAGGGAGAAGCCAACCAGTGGGGTTACATTACAAAGCAAAAGTTGTTTTAGCATGGCGTTCAACCTAAGGCTAGCTTTCATGTTATTTGCTCTAAAACGTAACATGGTCCCTTACTGTAACACAGCAATACCTTTAACTGAAGTCTTACATGTTCTATCTGCAAAGTGAGCGATTACTTTTTCACCGGGAAAGTTTTGAAAGTTACCTGTGGGAAGCTGATGCTGTTAGCTGCACTGAGCTATGATGTCACGTCTTTCTTCCTCAGCCAAACCGGCGCGTTTCAGTTTCTTTCGGGTGCGCCCCCTGCTGTCGGGAAGCCTGAACAACAACAACAACAACTCAATCTATCACGTGACTTTTGGCACAAATTTACCGCAGCAGGGATGGAATTGTTTCGTACTCGAGCAGAGGCTGTTTTGTGCAGCAGAGGCAGTTTTGTACCCGAGGAAAACTTATAAATGATATTTTGAGTGCAAGGTTGGCGAACAGTTTGCAAAACAATTTTTTTTGTGTGAAACATATAATTTTGTGTGGAAAACAAGTTTTATTTGTGTGCAACACATTTTTTTGCTTACAACCTTTTGGCAGGAAAATATCTCCATAACAATGATAATGGGTTTACAAATGTCAACCTTCTGGGATGCTTCTGGGCAAATATGTCTATGATTTTGTTGATGTCTAAATAATTGTCCTTGTGGACAAACATAAGTAGCAAAGCCACAAACCTTTCCTGTCCCATAGTCGACCTTAGCAAAGTTTTCACTGCTTTAAGGCCTGAGTTAGCACGTTCCACAGAAGCACTGCTAACAGGTATAACTGACAGAAGGTGAAGAATCATAGAAATGTTTGGGTAGCACTTCATATTTGTGATCCTTAGAATTTCAGGGAGAGAGCTGGGTTTTTCCACTGATGATGACCACTTTGTGTGCCACAACTTCACTTCCTTCTTGAATGTTGATCCTGATGGTAGATCACCTTTATATGATGTAAAGATCTCTTTCTCACTCTCATCGTTCATCCTATGCAAGTTGCTTTGAAATAGTTTTAATCGCGTTGTAATAACGCAAGATCTGAGCTGTGAGCAATTTAAATTCATGCTCAGATAGACCCGTCTACAGAAACAAATTAGGGGGGGGGGGGGTTAGGTTATGGGCAGGTTGTAAGAAATTGGGAAGCTTTTCACATTTGTTGGGCTATTAGAAAGAATTATTAACAAAATATATATCAAAATAGTTGTCTATGTCAGGAGAAAAAACTAAAACCCCTTTAATAAAATGCCATCTCATTGAACTCATTTTACTGGTCAATTTATTTTTTAAATGAGTCGAATATGACATCATCAATGAATAATAGTTCTAATGAATAATATTAATAGTTATAATAAAACAAGAAATGAATAATGGTTAATCAAGTGTCACTATGAAATTGTATTGGTCAATGTAAACACCCCAAGAGATCAACTTGAGAGCTTGAGATTTGGGCTTGTTTTTTTATTTTTAGTTGGGCGGGTTTTATGCTGGGGTCCGTTCTTCGTACATTGCTTAAAACATCCGAGATCAAATAACACATCCAAGATGATTTCATCCGGCTAATCATGATCCGGCTAATTGGGTTCTTCGAACACACCTGTTTATGATTAGTATGGCTGGATTGAGTTTTCTGAGATAACTGCGCATTCATGCGTTTGTTTAAAAGGGGAAATGTATCGATAGTAGAAACATTGATCAGCAACGCTGCTATAGGGCTTGGGCGTCATGACGTAATTATTCGCGTGGCCGCCATGTTGATGGCCTCTTTTACCGCTACTCAGACTACTGCCTATGACCACCGCGTACTGTACTCCCTCTCAGCCGTGTTTTAATTTGATTAATTTCACCGTAACTTGATTTAAACCATGGTAAACCGTTGCTGTATTGTGGGCTGTAACAGCAAAACACATGATCGCCATGGGAAAAACATAGAAAATGGGTTAACTTTCCACCGCTTTCCTGCCTGGAGGCGCAACCACGGAGAACAAGTGTCAGCGAGTCGTCGGCTCGCTTGGATCGCGGCTGTAAGACGACCGAACATAACTTTCCACAGTATCCCGATGTCAATGAGAGTGTGTTCCCTGCATTTTCATTCTGGTAAGTTAAAGATGCACGGTTTTATTTTATAGCCTACATTGTTTCTTTCCTTCAACCGCGACACCACATACATGCATGAATGCGCGCCCAGAGACGGTTGATATAGCATTTCCTCCTCTTCGTTACTAACTACACTTTTGAAACACATAGCAGCTAGTTAAAAGTACATTACATGCGTGAGTGGTTGTTAGCACTAATGGTTAGCAGCTACTAAACTAGCAGGTACCGGAGCCCGTCTGAGCACAGCTTACCTTTGTACGAATTACTGTGTTCCCAATGTTTGCTGGCTTTATGATCTGCAGCTCCTGAACCCATCCATTCGTAAACTGCACATGAGACTCCAAGGACTTGTATCTATGGAACTGTTCTGAAGTATAGGCGCTCACACCACAAACAAGGTAGCCAAAGACGTCCGATATGCAAAACGGTGGCAACAAGTCGTCGTCGGCGCTCCACTCATTGTTTGGAACATCATATGGATCCAAATTATTAATAATGCTGATTTTGTCAACATACCGGTCCCTGGCTTCTCTGTTTAATGTGTCCCGGTAAATTACAGATCCTTTTCGGGATTTTAACATCTTTTTTCTATCTATTCTACTTCTACGTCTCTTCGTTCAACAACGTTATGTCAGCATTAAGTTAACGTTCGCGTAGCCATCAACATGGCCGCCACGTCCCACAATGCAACGCGGATCCCAAGCCCTATTGGCTGTTCAGCAAAGAACGCCCAAAGTTTTTCTCCCAAGCAGAACAAGAGCTTTTAATGGAAGGTTATGCCGAATTTAAGTCATTAATTAAAACGACAGGGAACATCTCAAAGTCTGCTTAAGCCAGGAGAGAGGGCTGGAAAAAATTTGACAAATTAATGCGTAAATACTGTCCATGGTAGATGTTTCTATCACTTTCTACAGTATGTATTTTTGCGTTTTAATAATTTCATATTTACTTTGTTCTTTTATGTCAGAGCCTCCACGGGACCCACTAGAACATGGGGACAAGTAAAAGTGAAATACAAGAATATTCTACAAAATGGTAGCCTTCAATTATTATATAAAGTATCTAAAGGATTCTCTCTATTGCACAATACGCGATTAATTCGAAAAGCTCTGCAAATTATTCTTGCACCTTCCGCAACAGGTTGCAGTCGTAAAAATGGCGACGTACGAAGAACGGACCCGTTCTTCATCCGTCGCTAACTCAGCTGGATTTGATTGTTGACGATTTGGCATGATCTTGGATCGTTTGGTTCTTCTAAACTCATCTTGGACTTGCTGTCATAGCAACATGTGCGCAAGCTTAAACCTGCTCGAGAGCAGGCTTATTTCATGTAAACAGGATTAGATCGCATTTTTATAAGCGGAGGAGATAGGGAAGTCTGTCCAGCCAGAGCACTTGGACCACCTAGTGGCAGAGGACGGGACAGAATTGTGGAACACCATTTTTAAATGTTTAATAAAAGACGAAACAAATAATGCTTAGTTCCTGTCTTTTTATTTAAACAATTCTTTAGAAAAGCCAGCAAGTCATCTTTTGCCTGCAATAAGAGATAGTTATGTAAAGTCAGCAATACTACTGTCAAATGGTGTATTAGAACTTACTCTGAAGGTCCTTTTGAAGCAACTCGATCTCTAGTGCAATTTTTCTCTTTTTTAAGTTGTGGAGTTCAATTTCTCTACTTAATTTGTGTTTTTTTTTCAGGTCAAAATACTAATTTTTTGTTAAAGAAACCGTTTATATAGGGAACGGATGGCACTATGTGTCATTTTGTAAAAAAAAAAAAAAAAGAAAGGGTGATACATGCCTCATGCAACAAAAGTAAAAAGAACCTGTTTTGGGTTTTTTTCTTGGTGGCTGTTATAAACAGACAAACACATCATTTAACAGTGGCTTTTAAAAAAGAGGAAGAAGTTGCTTTTTAAAACACAGTATAACAATTAAAGGCTAACATTTGTTCGTACGAAGAACGAGCCCCTGGTGTTTACACAATGTGTGAACAAATGTGTAAATAAATATTTCATGCTGAAATATGTTTTTTACCCCCTAAACAAATATAGAAATATTAGTAAGCATTTATATATAAATGAATACATTTTACATTTAAATAAAGTTACAAGTTTTATTGTTAATTTTTTCACTCTCTGTCACATATCTTATCTTGAGTTTTCACACCAACAACAATCATTTCTTTGTATATTTTGCATGCTGTTTATATCCACATTCATACAGTGTTTTTTTTAAAGCCTGGAAAAATGTTTTAAATTATCAGGTCATTCCAGAGTCTTACACTTTGCTTGCAACTGGATCAGGTGCTTAATACCCTTGAAAGAGACTGTTTAGCACAGCTTCATGTGCTGACACTGAATTTATAGCTATATACATAGTAGACTATGCGTTACAGAGACAACAAATTAATAAGCATTAAATTATGGTTTATGGGTTGGGATTCTGCAATTTTATCAGTGTGTAAAAACTCATCTTCAGAATCAATCTCCGCTCAAAGTTGTGATCTATGTCGCATGATCTACTTTTAGCTGTTACCACCGGTTATTGCAACCTTAAACCGCAGAAAATACAGGAAGAGTTGTTCCCTCTGCCTTTACTACCGTCAGATGCTACGTTTTTCTAGGGGATGCGCTGCAGCGCGAATTTAGGCGGAGGGATATTTGATTGTTTTAGGAATTAAAACCATGAATGAGTTTGCTAACAAACCATCAGAACATAAAATATCTCAACAACTAACTGAAAAAAGGATCACTTAATTATTCAGCCTTTGTCTAGATATTTATTAGGGGAAAGAACTGAGTAAAACATTGTTTAAATAAAAAAAACTCCCAAGATCTACAAGGCAGACTTTGAGTTTATAGAAAAGACGAGACTCGAATCCAGAAGGTGACAGCAGAGGGTCTCTGGTGGAAAACTACTAAGAAGAATTCTAATATTTACACTATTTGTAGTAAAAAAAAGACTACTTACGTTTGTGTTTTCATTTCATGTCAAGATTCAAACTATCACCTTGACCGAAGCTTTGTCCAAATATTTCCTCATGAAAAAAGCCTCTCAACTGTGTGCGTTTTTTTGTGAACATTTAAAGTAGTTAGTTGAGCGAAACTTTTTCCACATGTCTGACAAGAAAAAGGCCTTTCACCATTGTGGGTTCTCATGTGAATTTTTACAGAACATAAGTGAGAAAAACCTTTCCCGCATGTCTGACAAGAAAAAGGCCTCTCACCTGTGTGGATTCTCATGTGAACATTTAAATCACTCGTTCGAGTGAAACTTTTTCCGCATGTCTGACAAGAAAAAGGCCTCTCACCTGTGTGAGTTCTCATGTGAACATTTAATTGACTCAGTCCAGTGAAACCTTTCCTACATGTCTGACAAGAAAAAGGCCTATCTCCTGTGTGGGTTCTCATGTGAAGTTTTAACAACCACATGTGAGAGAAACTTTTTTCACATGTCTGACAAGAAAAAGGCCTCTCGCCTGTGTGGATTCTCATGTGAACATTTAAAGTGGCTAGTTGAGTGAAACTTTTTCCGCATGTCTGACAAGAAAAAGGCCTCTCACCTGTGTGGATTCTCATGTGAACATTTAAAGTGGCTAGTTGAGAGAAACTTTTTCCACATGTCTGACAAGAAAAAGGTCTCTCACCTGTGTGGGTTCTCATGTGTCTATTTAAATGACACAGCTGAGTGAAACCTTTTCCGCATGTCTGGCAAGGAAAAGGCCTCTCTCCTGTATGAGTTTTGTAATGCTTTTTCAATTGACTCTTCTTCTTCCAAGACTTCCCACAAACATCACATTTTAAAGACATTTTCTTAGTGTCAGTGAAAGACTGACTCTCTGACCCAGTGGAGCTGCTTCCTTCCTGGTCTTTGGTCTGAACTACAGGAGAGATATGAAAGGAAAGCTGCTCAGTTCTTGGTTCTCCTTCACGTTCCTGAAGGGTAAAGGTCTCCATTAGAGCAACAGACTGCTTCTGGACAAGCTGCTCTCCCTCCTGACTGCTGCAGACTTCCTTCTGCTCCCTTCTAGTTGCTAAATGTTCAGGATCCTGATTTTTACATTTAAGCTTTGAAGAATCCCTTTCTTCCTCAATCAGTGGATGTTCTGGGCTCCTTTGCTCTACAGTCTGTGGTTCTGGCTCCATTTGTTCCTCTTTAACCCATAAAGACTCAGGCTCAATATGTTCTTGTTTAATCAGTGGAGATTCTAGTTCTTCCTTTTCCTCTTTAATCCATGGAGGTACTGATTCCCCTTGTTCTTCAGTCAGAGGAGGATCTGGTTCCATCTGTTCCTCTTCAGACCACTGAGGTTCTGCTTCCTCCTGGTCATGACTGGACCTTCTCCTCTGGTTGCAGAGCTGTTGGATGGCAGAAGCTTCCTCCTCCATGGAGACATGTGGCTTCTGGAGGTCTGTGGGGACAAAGAAAGAGATCATTAATATAATTTAACTGATGACTGTCTCAGGCATCAGCCTGGTTGTTCCTGGAGATCCTGGACTGAAGGCGTCACACAGTTCATCTAAAATAAGTTTGTCATGTTTCCTTCAAAAGGAGGTGAAGTTTGCAGGGTAAAGTGTCCCCCACACTAATTGGCAGCCCTGGTAAAGATGTTCAAAAAGTTGAAAATAAATCCAAATTTTATTGCATCACTACAAGGTTACACAAACAATTGTAACAATTAAAACTTTAATTTAGGAGATTTTTCAGGTGAGGAACTCATCGTACATTAAGAAAACCTGCTTTTAACATAAACTCTGGTGCCACAGCTGTTGGCCCCACAAACACACTGCCTGGACTAAGGAAAGTGGCCACCTGGATTTAACGAAGAAAATAGGTGTGTGTGTATTGGTCATTGTAACTGTACATTTCAATGAAGTGTGTCTCCTGCATTTAACCCATCCTCTAGGAAGCAGTGGTTAGCTTCTATAGCTGCCCAGGGAGAAATCGGGGGTTAAGGGTCTTGCTCAAGGGTTAGTGTTTGATAAAAACCTGGCCCTGCATTTCATCAATGATAGCAAAGGTGATTAATGTTTGGCTATTTCCTGTTTTTTTCCAGTAGAACAGTTGTATAAGCAATACTTCTAGGAGTAAGAGGAAACGTCTGTTGTGAGATACACGCCCATGTACTTTAAAAGGAGGCGGTGAAGTTCTGTTAGGGGGGGATTCTGCTGAATGAAAATGTGACTTTAAGTCTGGAACAAAAGATCCCTCTGGTGTTTTTAGGAGCTGCTTTGTCTCGTCTTCTTGAGTCTATTTTAAAGTTCAATCCTCTCCGACATAATTGGTGACCCCGATGTGATGGATGAGTGAAGAAGGAAGAGGAAAAAAAGGCTTTCCACAGCGACCACCAGCAGTGGCAACATAGGGCCCACAGAAAAGAGGAGGTAAGTAAAATATACCTCCCTTTTTTCCTTTTTCAACATAAGACATCCAAACTGCAGATATCAGGGCTCGCTGAACTACGTTCCATTCGGTAGGACACATACAACACCATCCAATTTCTGAATTAACCTACTAATGCCATGATGACCGTAGCACACTGCTAAAGGTATAGGAAACAATCTTTTATCGGCTTCCTAGTTTAGAGGGGATCATTTTATCTATTGTTTGTCCCACATGCTAATTATTGTGACTCGCTCACATAACGTAAATATGTGTGTGAACGTTCCTTGCTAGTTTCCTCTTGTTGGCAGCCCATGAGCACTTCTAGTGCCACATATCCATCTTTTACATTTTACTACTCCTTTAAGGTTTGGGGAAGGGAATAAACAGCCTATCAACGTTGTGATAATGTGTTTGAATTGTACGTTCCCTCCTAACAACTTTTATAAATGTTACCGCGGTTTTGTTTTTAATTACTCTGACCACAATGAGTGTGTAATGTAACATCCTGGGATCTTGTCAGAGGGAAAGACGAAGCAACTTCTGCAGGTAAGGGGCGATTCACTTTGGGACGAATCCCGTTTGCTGATTGGTCAGTAACTGAAGAGCCTCTAAGAATGATTGACAGGCGGTGCCACGTCAATTACAAAGTGGACCATCTACCACCTGGAGAACATTTCCAGGATTAAAGGACTGATGTCTCAGCAGGATCTGCAAAAACTAATCCATGTTTATCTTTAGTAGAACTGATCACTGCAACGGTGTTTTCACAGGTCTGCCTAAAAAGTGGATCAGACAGCTGCAGCTGATCCAGAACGCTGCTGCCCGCGTCCTCACTAAGACTAAGAACGTAGAGAACATGGACCCGGTTCTGAAGTCCTCACTAAGACTAAGAACGTAGAGAACATGGACCCGGTTCTGAAGTCCTCACTAAGACTAAGAACGTAGAGAACATGGACCCGGTTCTGAAGTCCTCACTAAGACTAAGAACGTAGAGAACATGGACCCGGTTCTGAAGTCCTCACTAAGACTAAGAACGTAGAGAACATGGACCCGGTTCTGAAGTCCTCACTAAGACTAAGAACGTAGAGAACATGGACCCGGTTCTGAAGTCCTTCCACTAAGACTAAGAACGTAGAGAACATTGGACCCGGTTCTGAAGTCCTCACTAAGACTAAGAACGTAGAGAACATGGACCCGGTTCTGAAGTCCTCACTAAGACTAAGAACGTAGAGAACATGGACCCGGTTCTGAAGTCCTCACTAAGACTAAGAACGTAGAGAACATGGACCCGGTTCTGAAGTCCTTCCACTAAGACTAAGAACGTAGAGAACATTGGACCCGGTTCTGAAGTCCTCACTAAGACTAAGAACGTAGAAAACATGGACCCGGTTCTGAAGTCCTTCCACTAAGACTAAGAACGTAGAGAACATGGACCCGGTTCTGAAGTCCTTCCACTAAGACTAAGAACGTAGAGAACATGGACCCGGTTCTGAAGTCCTCACTAAGACTAAGAACGTAGAGAACATGGACCCGGTTCTGAAGTCCTCACTAAGACTAAGAACGTAGAGAACATGGACCCGGTTCTGAAGTCCTCACTAAGACTAAGAACGTAGAGAACATGGACCCGGTTCTGAAGTCCTCACTAAGAACGTAGAGAACATGGACCCGGTTCTGAAGTCCTCACTAAGACTAAGAACGTAGAGAACATGAACCCGGTTCTGAAGTCCTCACTAAGACTAAGAACGTAGAGAACATGGACCCGGTTCTGAAGTCCTCACTAAGAACGTAGAGAACATGGACCCGGTTCTGAAGTCCTCACTAAGAACGTAGAGAACATGGACCCGGTTCTGAAGTCCTTCCACTAAGACTAAGAACGTAGAGAACATGGACCCGGTTCTGAAGTCCTCACTAAGACTAAGAACGTAGAGAACATGGACCCGGTTCTGAAGTCCTCACTAAGACTAAGAACGTAGAGAACATGGACCCGGTTCTGAAGTCCTCACTAAGACTAAGAACGTAGAGAACATGGACCCGGTTCTGAAGTCCTCACTAAGAACGTAGAGAACATGGACCCGGTTCTGAAGTCCTCACTAAGAACGTAGAGAACATGGACCCGGTTCTGAAGTCCTCACTAAGAACGTAGAGAACATGGACCCGGTTCTGAAGTCCTCACTAAGACTAAGAACGTAGAGAACATGGACCCGGTTCTAAAGTCCTTCCACTAAGACTAAGAACGTAGAGAACATGGACCCGGTTCTAAAGTCCTCACTAAGACTAAGAACGTAGAGAACATGGACCCGGTTCTGAAGTCCTCACTAAGACTAAGAACGTAGAGAACATGGACCCGGTTCTGAAGTCCTCACTAAGACTAAGAACGTAGAGAACATGGACCCGGTTCTGAAGTCCTCACTAAGACTAAGAACGTAGAGAACATGGACCCGGTTCTGAAGTCCTTCCACTAAGACTAAGAACGTAGAGAACATGGACCCGGTTCTGAAGTCCTCACTAAGACTAAGAACGTAGAGAACATGGACCCGGTTCTGAAGTCCTCACTAAGACTAAGAACGTAGAGAACATTGGACCCGGTTCTGAAGTCCTCACTAAGACTAAGAACGTAGAGAACATGGACCCGGTTCTGAAGTCCTCACTAAGACTAACAACGTAGAAAACATGGACCCGGTTCTGAAGTCCTCACTAAGACTAAGAACGTAGAGAACATGGACCCGGTTCTGAAGTCCTCACTAAGAACGTAGAGAACATGGACCCGGTTCTGAAGTCCTCACTAAGAAAGTAGAGAACATGGACCCGGTTCTGAAGTCCTCACTAAGACTAAGAACGTAGAGAACATGGACCCGGTTCTGAAGTCCTTCCACTAAGACTAAGAACGTAGAGAACATGGACCCGGTTCTGAAGTCCTTCCACTAAGACTAAGAACGTAGAGAACATGGACCCGGTTCTGAAGTCCTCACTAAGACTAAGAACGTAGAGAACATGGACCCGGTTCTGAAGTCCTCACTAAGACTAAGAACGTAGAGAACATGGACCCGGTTCTGAAGTCCTCACTAAGACTAAGAACGTAGAGAACATGGACCCGGTTCTGAAGTCCTCACTAAGACTAAGAACGTAGAGAACATGGACCCGGTTCTGAAGTCCTCACTAAGACTAAGAACGTAGAGAACATGGACCCGGTTCTGAAGTCCTCACTAAGAACGTAGAGAACATGGACCCGGTTCTGAAGTCCTCACTAAGAACGTAGAGAACATGGACCCGGTTCTGAAGTCCTCACTAAGACTAAGAACGTAGAGAACATGGACCCGGTTCTAAAGTCCTCACTAAGACTAAGAACGTAGAGAACATGGACCCGGTTCTGAAGTCCTCACTAAGACTAAGAACGTAGAGAACATGGACCCGGTTCTGAAGTCCTCACTAAGACTAAGAACGTAGAGAACATGGACCCGGTTCTGAAGTCCTCACTAAGACTAAGAACGTAGAGAACATGGACCCGGTTCTGAAGTCCTCACTAAGACTAAGAACGTAGAGAACATGGACCCGGTTCTGAAGTCCTCACTAAGACTAAGAACGTAGAGAACATGGACCCGGTTCTGAAGTCCTCACTAAGACTAAGAACGTAGAGAACATGGACCCGGTTCTGAAGTCCTCACTAAGACTAAGAACGTAGAGAACATGGACCCGGTTCTGAAGTCCTCACTAAGACTAAGAACGTAGAGAACATTGGACCCGGTTCTGAAGTCCTCACTAAGACTAACAACGTAGAGAACATGGACCCGGTTCTGAAGTCCTTCCACTAAGACTAAGAACGTAGAGAACATGGACCCGGTTCTGAAGTCCTCACTAAGACTAAGAACGTAGAGAACATGGACACGGTTCTGAAGTCCTCACTAAGACTAACAACGTAGAAAACATGGACCCGGTTCTGAAGTCCTCACTAAGACTAAGAACGTAGAGAACATGGACCCGGTTCTGAAGTCCTCACTAAGAACGTAGAGAACATGGACCCGGTTCTGAAGTCCTCACTAAGAAAGTAGAGAACATGGACCCGGTTCTGAAGTCCTCACTAAGACTAAGAACGTAGAGAACATGGACCCGGTTCTGAAGTCCTTCCACTAAGACTAAGAACGTAGAGAACATGGACCCGGTTCTGAAGTCCTTCCACTAAGACTAAGAACGTAGAGAACATGGACCCGGTTCTGAAGTCCTCACTAAGACTAAGAACGTAGAGAACATGGACCCGGTTCTGAAGTCCTCACTAAGACTAAGAACGTAGAGAACATGGACCCGGTTCTGAAGTCCTTCCACTGGCTCCCTGGATCTCAGAGGATAGACTTTAAAATCCTTCTGTTAGTCTATAAATCCCTGAATTAGCACCTAAATACATCACAGACTTGTTATCAGGGCATCAACCATCCAGACCACTCAGGTCTTCTGGCTCCAGCCTGCTCTGCAGAACCAGAACCAGAACCAGACATGGAGAAGCAGCATTTAGTTCCTATGCTCCACTGATCTGGAACAAACTTCCAGAAAACTGTAAATGTGCTGAAAGCCTGAGTTCCTTTAATTAAGGTTGTTCAGAGCTGCCTTTAAATGTTAATGTTTTAGTTTATAGTCCAACTTGTCTTATATCTTAACCTGCTGCTAATGTTCCACTGCAATGTGCTTTAATCTCTAATGTTTCCTGTTCTTATGTCCTGTTCATCTACAGCACTGGAACGTTGTTTACTCAGGTTTACTCCACTTCCAGCTCCTACTTTGGATCTTCCAGCTAAATGGACTGCACCATTACTTTTGCTGCCAAAAGTGGATCAACAATCAAAGGTTATAAATACTAACTTAAAGGGGATTCTCTTAGTTGTCTTTTTGTAATTAATTTTCAACAGTCTCAAAAGAAACTTCTCATTTTGTCATAATGAGGTTTTGTGTCTAGAATCTTGAGATAAATTTAACCCCATTTGGACCAAAGCTGTAACATCACGAACAAACTTTCCTGATGCATAATAAAGGCTCTCTAGCTTTCTTTGTTCCCTGGAGCAGAAAACTTCTCCTCCTCCATCTGTAAAGCTAGAAAGCAGCAGCTGAGGAGAACTGGGAGGATGTTAGTTTCAGGTGTGAACGGAGCCTCAGAGACTGAAGTGTGGTTGGAAAGCTGAGAGCTCAGAGTAGAAACTGATCAAACTGATTTATCAGACACTTTTTGTAGCTTCATACCGATTCTGGGGAGTTTTATCTGGGGTCTCCAGCAGCTTTCCAGCCGTCTGGCGTCTTCCTCGTAGCGGACGATGGTTTTCTCAACCTCTGAGAAGATTTCTTCAGCAGCAGCAGTTAGTCGCTCTCTGATAAACTCTCTCAGATGCTGAACTGAAGACATTGTTGCTGAAACTACGCAGATATTCAGCTGACACTTGTTGAAGCCGTCCTTCTTCCCCGGGTCCGTTGAGTCGTGTGCAGGACTTAGTCTAAGAGTGCAACAAAACTCAGCCAGGAAACAGAATTCCAGTTGCACCAGCCAACGTCTGCAAGCAAACAACTCTGGTCTCTTCCTTGTGTAGGCTCTTTTATTCACTTCAAAGGGGAGGGTCTTACAGAGTTACACGAGCAAATGACCAATCAGTTCTACACCCTAACAACTACTTCTACCCTATTCTTCTGCTGCTTGCTGCACTGGTTCTTCCTGTTATCTCTTGAAAGCCGCGCTCCACACCCTAACCTGCTCAGCAACAACATGTCTTGCACATTCCATTCCTCTTACCAACGGGCGCGGCCTTGAATTTTTTTTCAGAACCGTTAAAGAAATTCCTCAAAGCTAGAATTATCATGACAGCAGATTCTAACACCGTCCTTGATGGGGATCTTGATAAATGGCCTCCTAACAAACCTAAGGCCTTCAACTCAACTGTCAAATCCTTTATGGAAAAATTAAACTTGACTGATAACTGGAGAGCTCTCCGTCCTCATGACTGTTTATTCACTTGGAATAATAAATCATCAACTAGGCTGTCAAGCATTGATTTCTGGTTAATATCAAACACAGTAAACAAGAAGGATGTAACTGTTAATATACTTCCTACTCCTCTTACTGACCACAAAGCTATTGAATTGATCTTTAAATTTTTAGGCAAAATACAGTCTTTTTGCTCACCATCATACTGGAAACTTAACAGTTCTTTACTGCAATTTGAAGAAGTCTCTGCAAACATATCAATGTTGTTCAATCAGTATTAGTCTAAAGCCCATGTAGATGCTCGCTATAGTCTTAATTGAAACTGGCAAATTCTTGAGAAAATTTAGTAGTAATAGGGTCAAAACTATTAGAGCAGAAGAAAATTATATAATTTCCAGAAATGTTGAGCTGTCTCATCCAAATCCATCTACTTTAAGTGATTTAGAACAAGAATTAGCTGAATTACCAATTAAGTTAGACAATATGTACATAAATAAAAGTAAATGTGCATTTGTTAGATTGAGAAGAAAATGGCTGGAAGAAGGACAAAATACACATTACTTTTTCAATCTTGAAAAACATAATCCTGTCAATAATTCTATCAGCAGACTAAAAATTAACAACTCAACAACTGATGATCCCGATCATATTGCTAAACACTGTTGTTCATTTTCTGAGAATCTGTACCATTCTAACCTCTTAAGCCTCAATTGATTCCTTATTAAATAATTTAATAGTAAAACTGATTTCTAACTTCGACCAGAAACACTGTGAGGAGCCAATCACCATTCATGAAATTCTTGATGCTATTGGACATCTGTTATAAGAATTATTATTATTTTTATTTTTTTTTCCCAGTGTCCTGTCTAGCAATGTGGCAATAGGAATTGATGTCTCAATGCCAGATTGAGCTCGACAGATTTTGCTTTTACAAGTGGAGCAAACAGCTTTCGCCATTGTGCTCCACTTGATTTATGCTTGTAAATAACTTTATTATGATTCCTGCAAGGAGAATTTCAAATTATATGGACATGACAATGGGAGAGTAAAGGAAGAACAAGAAGTGAAAGAGAAAGAAAAGGAAAAAAAAAGAGTAGAGGTGAAAGAAAGAGGAGATAAAAGGGAGAGAGTGATAAAACCTTCTCCGTCTGCTCCGTCACCTGGAAAGAGACACAAAAAGAACAGCACAACCAACAGACATAAAGCAGCAAATACAACCGAATAACACCTAGATGCCATTGCTAAATCATATATATTATTATGTAAGCTGACATGTGTAATGTGATACTTGAAAAAAGAAAGTGAAAGAACATAAATAAATAAATAAATAAATAAATTATAAGATTACTGTATATAAGTGAACACTTAATACCTGGGACCCAGCACCTGTGGGAGTTTGTGAAAGTGCACTAGTTTAGGTGAAAATTTTCCAAAAGGAAATAGCTTGATAGTGGTTGTGGAGAACCAAAGGCCCGCCTTCCCTGAGCACAGAGGCAGGCGTCAGGGGACCCGTAACCCCGGACTCCCAAAGGGGCCCCTAAAGCAGGTCGCCCAGGAGGGGCCGACACAGGATATCTGCAACACCCCCCCCCCCCCCCAAAGAAGGAGCAGAGACGACCCCGAGGAAATCCCCCAGCCACCGCAACGCCGACGCCCCCAAGAGCCGCGGGGACGAGCCTGTGGGCTCCGCCGGAAGAATTATTATTTTGAAGTCACTATGGCCTCACACCACTCGGACAGAGGAGGCCTGGAGACAAGATGTCTGGGTATAAGATCCACTGTTTGCTGATTGCAAGACCAAATGCTGCAGCTGCTGAGGGATATGATAGACTGTCTTTGTTTTGTCTCATGGGAAGGCCACTGTGCAGGGAGAGCCGGAAAGTGAGACAGGCAGAGACAGGGCAGACGCAGACTGCAGCGAGACCGTGAGGTGCGATTACTTTCCATCTATGTGATCTCTGCTCTGTTCCTCAATAAAAGTGCTGGAACTATATCATCTTCATTTAGTAAAGATGGGAACTCAGTTATCTTTGTTTAGAATTCCATCTACAATTCCCATAACGACATCTCAAAACCAACAAATCCCCTGGGACCGATGGTCTAAGTGCCGAATTCTATAAACACTTTTCTAACGACCTCGCCCCTTTTTTATTAGAGGTATTTAATGAAAGCATTAAAAAAGTCTCTCTGCCTGCTACTCTCACTCAGGGCTCACCAACCTTATACTAAAACCCAACAAAGACCCTTTACTTATTGATAATTGGCGACCTATTTTCCTTCTGAATACAGACTATAAAATATTAGCTTTGGTGATCGCTAAAAGATTAAAATCAATTCTTCACTCAATCATTGACAAAACTCAATCAGGATTTATGAAAAATCGGCATATCACAAATAGCATAAGACTTGTTCTTGATATCTTAGATTATCTTGATTTTGTTTCTGATAATGGATTTATGTTATTTTTAGACTTCTATAAGGCTTTTGACACTGTAGAACATGATTTTATATGTCAAAGTTTAGAAAAGTTTGGATTTGGAAAGCTCTTTATAACGATTATTAAAACTCTATCAAAACAACAACAGCTTTATTAAAGGGGAAGTCCGGTCAACAAGGAAAAATCAGGGTATCATTAGCTATAACTAAAACTAATACATTTGTGGTTATTTAATGAACTTATCTTTAATCAATAAGAAAATAAAAACATAAATTGTCGTCTGAATCACTGTGTATGGGGGCTGACATGACTGCCCAAATATGGGCAGTAAGGGGCGTTTGACATCACATCCTGCGACGTGGAAGAGCGGAAGCGGCGACAGTATTTCTCTCCGCTTTCCATGCAAAGTCAATAGGAGCCGTTCTACACAGCTGCGATCATCAATAATTATTTCGGATTTCCAGAGGACTTCACCGCTGACATTCCCAAGAGCTACTGCTGAAGCAACAATGCCCACGTGCATGGCCATCGGATGTTCCAACACAACTGGTAAAAGAGGAAAAAACATTGCTTATTTCAACACAGTCACTTCAGCGATCTCTCCTCCGCTGTGTGTGTGTGTGTGTGTGTGTGTGTGTGTGTGTGTGTGTGTGTGTGTGTGTGTGCGCGCTCAGCTGCAGCGCCGGTGCAAAGCCGTGATCAGCCCAGCATGTGCTGGAATGCCCTTATATTTTAATACTTATACTATAATAATCAGCTAACTTAAGTCACTTCAGCGATCTCTCCTCCGCTGTGTGTCTGTGTGTGTGTGTGTTTCTGTGTGTGTGTGCGCGCGCTCTGCTGCAAACTGAAACTGAAACCCCGTCTGTTAGATGCAAAGCCGTGCTGCGCGGAGCGCGCACACACATACACACACACACACACACACGCGTGTATAGATATATAATGTAGGACCCGACTGAGTTTGATCTTGGAAAATAGTGCGCCGTGACAAACAGAGCGTTGAAACTTGCTCAACAGCGGGTCCGCCGAGTGACGTCAAAAAATGGGAGGTGACAGTACTATTCTTGACCAAGATGGATTCCTCCACATAAACATGATTAAATGAGAATTATTATTAATTAAAAAAACTTATAATTTTTTGCACAGTATGTAGTAGTTTTATATTTAAAGTACTTTCAGCAGTTTGAATTCTGATTTTGACCGGACTTCTCCTTTAAATTAAGGAACGGCTCCTCTCCCAGATTTAACATCAGCAGAGGAATCAGACAGCGGTGTCCTGTCTCCCCCTACCGGTTTATTTTGGTAGCTCAGCTTCTGGCAGATCATATTAAAACCAGTCCTCTGAAAGGGTTAATTGTTGCTTATCCTAACACAACTGGCTGATGACACTACCCTATTCTTAAAGGACAAGTATCAAGTTTCATTAGCGATCCAAGTATTAAATAATTTCTCAAAAGCTTCTGGTCTGCATTTGAATCTCAAAAAATGTGAAATTATGGCAGTTAAAGATTGCACTGAGACATCAATTGAAGACATTCCAGTTAAAAACGAGGTCGTTTATTTAGGCATAACCATCACAAAAGAACAAAAAAATCGTAGCTCCTTAAATTTTGATCCTTTAATTCTAAAAGCTAAAAAGAAACTTCATCAGTGGTTGGTCAGGGATCTTTCACTACGAGGTCGTATTTTACTTAATAAGGCTGAGGGCATCTCTAGGCTCACTTATGCTGCTGAGGCTTTAGATCTTGATAAGAGCACTGAAAAAGAAATTGACAAATTGCTCTTTAACTTTTTTTGGAAGAATAGGACCCATTACATTTGAAAATCTAGTTTAATTAACTCATATGAAAATGGAGGGCTTTAATCTTTCTCCGCCTTAAATAACACTTTCAAAATAAATTGGATTCGCCAGTTCTTCGCATCTCAAACTTCTATATGGAATACTATTCCGTATTACAATTTTTCAAAACTTGGGGGTTTAACCTTCTTCCTGGTTTGTAATTTTGATGTATATAAACTTCCTATGAAACTCTCTAATTTTCACCGCCAGGCTTTTTTGTCATGGTCACTTATCTACAAGCACAACTTTTTATTTTATTTGGAACATTAAGGACATCCTGTACAAGAAAAGATCTTTGTTTTTGGATTCGTGGTTCAGGCATGGCATTACTCTGGTTGACCAACTGTTCAATGACAATGGCTCTTTATTGAGTTATGAGGGGTTTCTCTCTAAATTTAACCTTCCAACTTCTTCTGGAGAATATGCAAAGGTTTTTGGAGCTATTTCATCTGGGATCTGCATGTTATGCAGACACAGGCCATCTCTCTCTCTAACGCTCATGGACTCTCCTGTCGGCAAAACATGTCTACCAGATATGTCAATCAGATCCCTCTGTCAGAGAGAAGTGGCATCTGTTCCTGCTGTCGTATCATATTGGAACCGTTTTGTGTCCGATGTGTCCTGGAAACATACTTGGCTTTTACCTAATCACTTTCTCCTCACTAACAAGGTGAATGAAGTCTCATTCAAACTCATTCACAGGATTTATCCTGAAAAAGACTACCTAAAAAAAGTTTAAATTGGATATTCCTGTGAACTGCACCTTGTGATCTTCTCCCAGAATCTGTTATACATTTGTTCTGGTTGTGTCCATACTCTAAGACTTTTTGGCAACACTGTTGTGACTATGTGGATTCAAATATTTTAAAAAACTTTTAGCTTTATTTGAAAAACGTTTTATTTGGCTTTCAACTGCAAAGTAAAATGTTTTCCAAACCTTTCCTTATTAATCTTTTAATTATCTTGGCCAAATTTCACTTGCATAAATGTATTTTCTAAAAAAAAAAAAAAAAAAAAAAAAAGCTTTAATGTTTATTTAATATAAATCAAGCAATATTTTCATTCTATTCAACTCTCTTCTCATCAGAAGGCACAAAAAAACCATAGCAATCTGTTCCCAACTAAAACTTCTGGACAACTTAATGTTGTAGAAGATATGTTTATTTGTAGAATACATACATATGTATATATATGACACTCCCCAGCGCATATGTTTGTCAATTTGTTTGTCTTTCCTCCTGACTGTATTTGTTTATTGTGACATACCCCTTGGCATATTTGTTTATTTGTATATTTTATATATATTGTTATTGACTTTAAGTGAAAAAAAAAAAAAACAGCACCACAACCATTCAGGCACTTGTATGGTGCGTTCAGGGCCAGCAGGGCATACTGCCACATATATTAAAAATGAAAGTAAATAGTACCATTGTAGGAGCCAATAATTTTTTGTTATTAATTAAATTTGTATTTTTTTGTGTATAATCTAGTTAAGGTTATTTATTTTACTTTATTGTTTGATATTTGTTTTGAGATTGTGTTGGTCACTTAGTTTTCTTTGCTTCTGGTTAGTAATGAGCAATTTGGGTGGATTAAGTTTATTAATAGGCTGTCAGCGGTAGGACCAGCATGCATCTGGGTGGGCATATGTTTTTTTTTTTTTTACCAGCGCAAGAGATGCACGGAGGGAAATGTTTGTCAATTTCTGTTTACTTGCTTGCAAAAGAGAAATAAACCACAAACTAAACGACTTTACCTGGAAAATTAATTTATTTTTGCCTGCGTAAATTACTCGTCCAAGCCCTTGTGGATTTTTGGAGATGTCAAAGCTGGGCCACAACAACCATAGTCAGACTGTGTTAAAACAATATCTTCCAGGTCCACACCTGCGAGGTCTGAAAAATAATTAAAAATATATTGTAATACTGCCGAAAGCATGAGGGTATTCCTAAGTCACTACAACGGCTGGCCCGTGACATTACTACGGTATCACATGCGTCAGAGAGAGGATTCCTATAACGTCATAGAGGGATTCCCCGTTACAATATATTAATTAGAAAAGGGAACTTACCGGCGAAACGCGTGCCATGCTCTTGTTGAAGCTGCGTGGAGCCTGCGTTGTGACCCGCGGCGTGAATCTCAGCTTCTGCAGTGCCGGCCCGAGCCTCTTGGGGGCCCTAAGCAGAATTTGATTTGGGCCCCCCCTCCTACAACGCAGAATCACCTATGCTAGAAGATGATTTATACAAATGTCACGCTATAATGTTATAGCGAATATTATAATAAAAATCAAATTGTTTTTATTGATTTTTCATATTGAAACAAAATAAATCCCTTTCAAAACATACAGAACAAAAGAGTAGGGCCCGTTCTTCGTATGTTGCTTAAAACATCCAAGATCAAATGAGACATCCAAGATGATTTCATCCGGCTAATCATGATCCGGCTAATTGGGTTCTTTGAACACACCTGTTGTTTAGGATTAGTATGGCTGGATTGAGTTATCTGAGACAACTGCGCGTTCATGCGTTTGTTTAAAAGGGGAAATGTATCGATAGTAGAAACATTGATCAGCAACGCTGCTATTGGCTGTTCAGCATGGCCAAAGAACGCCCACAGTTTTTCTCCCAAGCAGAACAAGAGCTTGGAAGGTTATGCCGAATTTGAGTCATTAATTAAAACACCTCAAAGTCTGCTAAAGCCAGGAGAGAGGGCTGGCAAAAAGCAGCGGACAAATTAAATTGTAAATACTGTCCATGGTAGATGTTTCTATCACTTTCTACAGTATGAATTTTTCCATTTTAATAATTTCATATTTACTTTGTTCTTTTATGTCAGAGCCTCCACGGGTCCCACTAGAACACGGGGACAAGTAAAAGTGAAATACAAGAATATTCTACAAAATGGTAGCCCTTAATTATTATACTTTATTTTAAAAAGGCACTTGTTATGTCAAGAGATCCAAATGTCGGTGTCATTCGTTAGACACTGGAAGTAAAAGACGCGTGCAAACTGGGAATTTTAACAAAAAAATGATTTATCCATAAAAAATGAAGTTCTTCCTTTTCCAAGTCATCCACAGTTTACATGGTAAAACTGTATTGCTCCGTGGCTAGATAATCCATCCATAGTTTTTTCTACTACAATATACGGCTCGACAGGAAGCAAGCCTTTCAAAGTAAAACTAAACTTCCCAATAAAATGGCCCGAACAAATCTTCTTACTGAATATGATAAAAATAAAAAGCAAACCATCATACAAATAACTTAAATATTTTAGATTTATGGCTCCAACACCACTTTTTCCTCTTTAAAAGCCACTGTTAAATGATGTGTTTGTCTGTTTATAACAGCCACCAAGAAAATCTCTCTAGTTACACTGTCGAGCTGCGCTAAAGGATCCTGTCTATTGCGCAATATGCTATTAATTCAAAAAGCTCTGCAAATTATTCTTGCACCTTCCGCAACAGGTTGCAGTCGTAAAAATGGACATGGCTGTGGCAGACTTCCCTATCTCCTCCGCTTATAAAGCTGCGATCTAATCCTGTTTACATGAAATAAGCCTGGTCCTCAGCAGGTTTAAGCTGGCGCACATGTTGCTATTGTGGTGTGTTATGGTCCTTGGGGCGTTCCGTACCTGAGGCGGGTTATGTGTATGTATGATTACCGGTAAAGGACACTTCAGTAAATATGCCTGCCGGCTAAAGCAAGCTGTTGTCGGAGTCCTTAATTAATGGTCTAGAAGATAACTGCGCAGAGGAGATTATCATTAAGTTGTATTCGCAATGTCCAATGCAGAAAGGGAATGCAATAATTCTGCAGCAGCCAGCAACCCTGCGGCAGCTAGCAACGTTGGAGAGGAGTTTCGCCTAAGCCCGCCAGAAAAGTTTGACTGCAGAGATGTCCAGAACTGGCCCAAATGGATCAGACGGTTCGAGAGGTACAGGATCGTATCGGGGCTGGACAAAAGGGAAGAGGCTTTTCAAGTGAATATGTTGATATATTCAATGGGCGATGAATCCGAGGATATCCTTAATGCGTCAGCGCTAACGTCTGCAGAAAAGTTCGACTACAAAAAAGTAAAAGAGTGCTTTGATGAACATTTTATTGGAGAACACAATATAATTTTTGAAAGGGCGAAGTTTAACATGCGTAAACAAGAACCGGGCGAAACGGCCGAGAACTTTATCACCGCGGTTCACCGCGGATTATTGCAAATTCGGGGCTGTCAGAGATGAACTGATCCGCGATCGCATTGTTGTCGGCATACGAGATGCCACGCTCTCCGAGAAGTTGCAGATGGATGCACAACTGACCCTGACTACAGCCGTAACACGAGTCAGACAGAGTGAAACTGTGAAACAACAACAGGGTTTGCTGCGCAGTGCGAGTGGCCCTGTATCCATTAAGGAGCCCAGTGAAGAGATGCATGCGCTTTCACTTGCACGCAAGACAGAGGGCAGTGCACGACAGAGACCGAAACCGAACATGTATGTAACATCGTCTGCCTTTTATAAATGTGGGAGGGCTCTATCACACAATTGGAAAGACTGCCCTGCCAAAGAGGCTGAATGCAGAAAATGTCACAAACAAGGACACTTTGCTGCTGTCTGCAAGTCTCAGCAGCCTGTACACGAGACAAAGAGGGACTCTATCAGGACAGTCTGTTCTTAGGTGAGGTGAAGTCAGACAGAAATGGCTGGTACTCAGACATCAAACTAAATGGGGCAGTAGTTTCCTTTAAACTAGATACAGGGGCAGCAGTGACCGCCCTTCCTACGAGTCTGTATAGCTACAGAAGAGACGGCCCTCTATTGCACACCCACAAAAAGTTGTATGGCCCAAATAATACCAGACTATCAGTAGTAGGTCAGCTTCAATGCAGCCTTGAAAGCAAGGACAGAAAGTCCACTCAGTCTGTATTGGTCATTGATAGCTTGGCTAGGCCACTGCTGGGTTTACCGGCACTTACAGAACTACATCTTGTGGAACGAATGGAAAAACTTGATACACTGGAGGAGAAGGGGGACCCAGAAAAAAAATTCAAAAGGAGATTCCCAAAGTTGTTTACAGGATTAGGGAGACTGGAAGGTGAATATCGTATCCGACTGAGAGACGATGCTGTCCCCTATGCCCTTACAACTCCTCGGCGTGTGCCAATACCCTTCATTGAAAAAGTCAAGGAGGAACTAAAAAGAATGGAGGAAATGGGTGTCATCTCCAGGATAGAGAAACCTACTGAGTGGTGTGCGGGGATAGTGGTGGTCCCAAATCCCAATGGCAAAATTAGACTTTGTGTCGACCTCACCAAGCTTAATGAAAGTGTGTGCAGAGAAAGAGATATGGAGTGGCTTTTGGCAGATTCCATTAGCACAAGAAAGTAGGGAACTAACAACATTCATTACTCCCTTTGGCCGTTTCTGCTTCAATGTGCTACCCTTTAGGATAAATTCGGGCCCAGAACATTTTCAAAGACGCATGTCCCAGCTCTTAACTGGCCTTGAAGGTTTTATATGCCATGCAGATGATGTCCTTGTGTCGGGAAAGAATGAAACAGAGCATGATGAGCGGCTCACAGCTGTCCTGACGCGACTCCAAGAGGCAGGACTAACACTAAATGAGAAATGCCCCTTTGCACAGCCGGAGGTTCTGTTTGTAGGACATAAAGTTAGTGCAGCAGGCATTGAACCTGACCCTGAGAAGATCAGAGTGATTACAGACATGCCTGTCCCACAGAACGCAGCAGACGTTAGGCGCTTTCTGGGGATGGTGACATATGTTGCAAAATTCCTCCCTCACTTTGCAGATTCTACCAAGCCACTCAGAGATCTGCTGGTAAAAGACAATGACTGGACCTGGAGTCATATGCAGCAGACAGCCTTTAACAAGCTCAAGAATGAGCTTGCCTCACCAACAGTCTTGGCTCAATACAGACCACAAGCCAAGACAAAGGTGTCAGCGGACGCCTCGTCTTTTGGCCTTGGGGCAGTCTTAATGCTGAGAGAGTAAAATATGCAGTGGCGTCCAGTTGCCTACATTTCCCGAAGCCTCTCTGAAACAGAGCAACGGTATGCCCAGGTTGAAAAAGAAGCATTAGCCGTCACGTGGGCCTGTGAGAGGCTGAGTTCATACCTCATCGGAGTACAGTTCACAATAGAAACCGACCATAAACCCCTCCTCGCACTCTTAGGGACAAAAGCACAGGATGAATAACCTACCAGGATTCAGCGATTCCGGCTGCGACTGCTTAGGTTTATGTACAACATAGTACATGTACCTGGAAAAGCCCTCATCAAAGCAGATACACTGTCCAGGGCCCCGATAAAGCGTCCACTGACAGCAGAAGAAACACAGATGGAAGGGGAAGTACAGATTTTCATTAACACTGTACGTGATAACTTACCTGCATCTAAATCCAAACTCCAGCAGATAGCTGACCATCAGCGGCAGGACGCCAACTGCAGTCAGCTGATCCGCCAGTGCCAAAGAGGCTGGCCACGACAAGAGGAGCTGTCCCAGCAGCTGAAGCCTTATTGGACTCACCAGGGTGAGTTACACATGAATGGTGATCTTTTGATGAAAGGACGACCTATTGTCATCCCAGAGACAATGCAAAATGAAATGCTCGCCCGACTGCACGAGGGACATATGGGGATATCCAAATGCAAGTTGAGGGCTCAGCAATCTGTGTGGTGGTTAGGCCTGGGTGCCCAAATCACAAAAGTTGTGGGTTAGTGTGAGACGTGTTAAGTACCAACAGCTACATCCAGAGCCAATGATACCCTCAGAGCTGCCTAAGTGGCCTTGGCAGAAAGTTGGGGCAGATATGTTTTACTGGGAAAATGACTCTTATCTACTGGCAGTAGACTACTATTCAAGATACATTGAAATTATGAAGACATCTATAACCACATCAGCAGGGATTATTAATGGCTTGAAATCTATTTTTGCTAGACATGGGATGCCTGAGATACTGATAACTGATAATGGACCTCAGTTTTCCTCTAGCTTTTTCTCCTCTTTTGCCACAGACTATGACTTCAGACATGTCACCAGTAGTCCATACTTCGCTCAGAGTAACGGGGAGGCAGAGAGGGCGGTAAAAACGATGAAAAGCCTCTTGAAGAAGAACACCGACCCATACAAGGCCCTGTTGGCATACAGGCTCACGCCGCTGAATCAAGGCCCATCACCGGCTGAGCTCCTGATGGGTAGAAGGCTGCGCTCACCCTTGCCACTCTCACCCAGTCAACTTAAACCACAGTGGCCAAACCAAAATACATTTGCAGACAAGGACATAGAGTTGAAACAGGCACAGACACTGGCCTACAACAAAAGACAGAGCGGGGGTCAGACCAGAGCTAACAGCAGGTCAGCGCGTCTGGATTACTAACACCCAGAAGACGGCTACGGTGCTGAGAAAAGCAGACACTCCTCGTTCCTATGTCGTGGAGACCGATTCAGAAGAGATGAGGAGAAACAAGACACATCTCAGACCCTTACCAGACATTCAACGCCCAGCATCACCAGACATTCAAAGCCCTAGAGAAAATGGGGGAGACGCAGAACAGACAGCAGCACCGGAAGTGAGGGTGGGAGAGAAGGTGGAAAGGGTTTATTCCAAGGAGGGAGGTGAAGGCACCAGCATGACTCAAAGATTATGTCCTATAAGGAAGAACATTTATAACCTGTTTCAAATGTTATTGTTATTATGTATGTTAATTTCAGTATTCAGTTGACAGACTGTATGCTTTTAGTTAGGTAAGTTCATGTTTTGTTTAAAATTTTATCACTACTTTGGGGAAGGGGAGATGTGGTGTGTTATGGTCCGTGGGGCGTTCCGTACCTGAGGCAGGTTATGTGTATGTATGGTTACCGGTAAAGGACACTTCAGTAAATATGCCTGCCGGCTAAAGCAAGCTGTAGTCGGAATCCTTAATTAATGGTCTATAAGTTACTACAGCTATGACATCAAGTCCAAGATGAGTTTCGAAGAACCAAACGATCCAAGATAATGCCAAATCGTCAACAATCAAATCCAGCTAACTGAGTTAGCAACGTACGAAGAACGGGCCCTAGGACTCAAAATTTACATCACAAAAACAGCTAAAAAAACACAGAAAAAATAACTACAAGACAGATCCTACTACTACCATACACACCACCGGTGTTCAAGACGGATAAAACTGGATACATATAATTATCATCATTGTGGTTGTTAATGCCATTCATACCTGAGGAGAAAAAAAAGGGGAGGGGGTGGGGTGGCGAAGTTGCTATTTATGCTGAAGCAGATGAAAATTCAGATTCAAAATAGGAAATAAAAGGTTTCCAGACCTTGAAATATCTCTTAGTGTTGCCCTGTAAAGTAAATCTAAGATGTTCCAACTTTAGGTGTGCCATCACCTCCTCCACCCATCTTTTGTGAGTTGGCGGTGCTGCTTTTATCCAATTAAATAAAATCAATCTCCTGGCCAACAATGAAGAAAATGCCATTGCTTTCCTTTGACAGTCGTTAGTTCTGTTTCCCCCGGTGCCACACCAACAATGGCTACCAGAGGAACGGGTTCAATAATTTTCTTGTAAATGGATGAAAAGGTTTTAAATATTTTGATCCAGAATTCTTTGACCCTGGGGAGAGACCAGCACATCTGAGATGTGTTGGCTGGAACATGTTTACATGTAGGGCATGTCGCATCAGCTCCCTGGTAAATTCTTGCCAATTTGTCCCTCGTGAAATGAAGTCTATGTACCACTTTAAACTGTGTTAGTCCATGTCTAACACATACAGACGAATAATGTAGGTGTTCTACTGCCCACCTCCATTCATTATTTGATATGTCCAGCTCTAATTCTTCCTCCCATTTCCTTTTTATGTGGTCAAGGGATGGGGAAGCCACCCTCTGGATATTTACATAGAGCATAGAAACCGACCCCTTAGTAGTCAGATTCTTATCCAATAGCCCATCTATCCACCCACTTTGCAGTGATTCACGAGATGAGCAGAATGTCTTTTTCACAAAATCTCGAATCTGAAAGTATCTGAAGTTTTTAAGGGGATTCCATATTCCTTTTCCAGCTGAGCAGCAGACATAAGTACACCATCTTTAACCAGATTTTTAACAGATTCCACCCCAGCTCTGTACCATTTCTTAAATGCTGTTCCCCCCAGAGCTGGAGAGAACAGCTGATTGCCATAAACGGGAGCAGACAGGAGGCATTTCTGTTTTTAAAATGAGTTCTGAATTGGACCCAGATTTTGACAGTTTCATACAACAGGGTTATTTGTGTAAAGGTGCTTGCTTAGGGGCAGAGGGGTACAAATCAGGGAACGCAGGGATATTGGGCTAGATGCATATCTTTCCATATGTACCCATACCAGGGTTTCCTCATCATCTAATTGCGAGACCCAAAATAGCAATTTATGTAGATTAGCTGCCCAGTAATAATACATATACAGTTGTGTTCGAAATAATAGCAGTGCCTCAACAGCAGCAAGAAAATCACTGGTGTTATTAACATTTCAAACTCTATACCCCAGATAAGTTTCTGGGGGGTAAAATAAAGGTATAGAAAACCAACAAACCCAACAGGACAGCCATGCATACTGTGGATTCTGTGAAATTGAATGATTAACTGAAAAGGGTGTGTTCAAAAAAATAGCAGTGGTGAGTTCAATTAGAGAGGGCATCAATTAGGGAGGGTATTCTGGGAAAAAAGGGTGTTAACAGGTGATCCGTATTTAAGGATCAAGACAACTGGCATGCTGGCTGTGCATTTGTCCTGAAAAAACAAGGAAAATGGGTCGTTCAAAACACTGTTCTGAAGATGAGCGTTTCCTAATAAAAAAATTGATTAAAGAAGGGAAAACATACAAAGAGGTGCAGAAAATCATTGGCTGTTCAGCTAAAATGATCTCAAATGCCCTGAAATGGGAGCAAAAAACTGAAAAACGAGGAAGAAAAAGAAAGACAACCCCTCGAATGGACAGAAGAATAGCCAAACTGGCGAAGACTCAGCCAATGATGGGATCCAAGAGGATCAAGCAAGACCTTCAGTTGACAGTGAGTACTGTGACAATCAGAAGACGTCTTACTGAGGTTAACCTTCCAGCAAGAAGCCCCCGCAAAGTCCCACTGCTGAGAAAAAGACATGTGCAGAAGCGTTTACAATTTGCCAAAGAGCACATTGACTGGCCTGAAAAGAAATGGCATAATATCTTGTGGACAGATGAAAGCAAGATTGTTCTTTTTGGGTCTAAGGGTCACAGGCAGTATGTCAGACGCCCTGCAAACACAGAATTCAAGCCACAGTACTCACTGAAGACCATTAAGCATGGTGGTGCAAGCATCATGATATGGGGATGTTTTTCATACTATGGTGTTGGTCCGATTCACCGCATACAAGGGATCATGGATCAGTTCCAGTACATCAGGATCCTGGAAGAGGTCATGCTGCCATATGCTGAGGAGGAAATGCCTTTGAGGTGGACCTTTCAACAGGATAATGACCCCAAACACACCAGCAAGCGAGCAAAAGCATGGTTCCAGATGAACAAGATTCAACTGATGGAGTGGCCAGCACAATCCCCGGACCTTAATCCCATTGAAAACTTGTGGGCTGACATAAAAAGTGCAGTGCATGAGGCAAAACCAAGAAACGCTGAGGAATTGTGGAATACAGTGCAATTATCCTGGGCTGCAATACCTGTGGAACGATGCCAGAAGTTGGTTGACTCCATGCACCACAGATGTGAAGCAGTCATCAGAAACCGTGGTTTTGCAACAAAATATTAGTTTAGGATACTCAGCTAGGTTCACTTATCAAGAATTTCTTTGTTTGTACAGTACATTTTTGAGTTTCCAAGGAAAGATGGCAACACTGCTATTCTTTTGAACATGCCATTTCTTACTTTATTTGAAATATTATTATTATTATTTAAGTTTTGATGACTTTGCGCAATTGTTTTGCTTTGGAATAGAATGTACTGTGTCCCCAATGTATCTGTGTTCATTAAAGTACAATTTCTTTGAAGAATTTTGACATTTACTCATTTTTCTAAAGGCACTGCTATTATTTCGAACACAACTGTAATTTGGTAGAGCTAGGCCCCCCTCCTCTCTCTGTCTCTCTAGAAACTCTTCTTATCCGGGGGACTGTTTTTTTTTTCCATATAAAAGGTAATGTACATTTATTTAATTAAAAAAATATAGGGGAATAAAAATTGGTATTGTCTGAAATAAGAACAGGAACTTTGGCATTACGATCATTTTAAGAGTTTATCTTACCTGCCAATGATATTGGGAGAGATGACCACCTTCCTATATCTGATTTCGCCTTATCCGCGGTTACTTTAAAATTGTGCTTGAATAAATCTTTATATTTGCTTGTTACCGTAACACCTAAATATGTGAATTTGTCGTTCTTTGTAGTAAAAGGATAGACCTCGACTGTTCATTAATTGGGAAAAACACTTTTTTCTAGATTAATTTTATAACCCGAAACCCTCCTGAAGTTTTCAATAATAAGGAGAACCACCGAAATGCTTGTGGCAGGATGTGACAGAAAAAAGAGAAGGTCGTCAGCGTACAGCGCAGTTTATGATTTTGCATCTTCCTGCGTATTCCCCCCAGTTCAGCAGCATTCCTCAACATTAATGGAAGAGGCTTGATTGCCACATAAAGAGCAAAGCTGACAGAGGACACCCCTTGTGTTGTTCCTCTGAAACAGAGGGAATGGGTCAGATATTATATTATTCGTTCTTACCATATCTTGGGAATTCGCATATATTAACTCAATCCACGAACAAAATTTAGGACCAAATCCCAATATCTCAAGGGTGATAAACAAATTAAGATACTGTATGCTATAAAAGGCTTTGTGGGCATCTAGGGATATTACAATGTCTTGATCAATGTTATCTTCAGCAAAGTATATGAAATTAAAAAGGCATCGGAGATTACTGGGAAGTTGTTAACCAGTAACAAATCCTGTCTGGTCAGCAGTGTTGGGTAAATTACTTTAAAAATGTAATCCGTTACAGTTACAAGTTACTTTGTTTAAAATGTAATTGTAGTGTAACTTTTTCGATTACTTTTAAAAAGTAATGTAACTAATTACTTTGATTACTTTAAAGTTTTAATGAGTATCGACCCATGTTCAACATTTAATTTTTGAGAACTGAATGTGAACCTTAAAAAAGCGGAATTGGGAATTGACACTTGTATGACTCTATTCCTGTATATCCATCAGTAGTTAAAGGACAAGAGTCAGCAAATACAAATTCTGCCCTGTAAAACAATGACAGCACAATTGTTGCTGTATGATCTGAAGCCCCATTAGGTGCTTTTAAACAGGCTTTGAAAAACTTTGATAATTTGCTGCTGTAATTTTATAGATTTTTTAGAATAAAAAGCTAGCAGATGTGCATAATCAAAAATAACAGAAATACAATTATAGAGCATTCAGTATTGTAAGAAAGCCCACACTGTTTCTGGATAAATACATTATTGTACGAGTTAAGTTCTGTTCAGTTTTCTGCCTTTTTCGTTGTAAAACTGAAATGTCCCATGCTCCTGAATGCACCATAGCTTTCCGACGCTCACGAACGCAACACTGTGAATGCTGAGCTGTGTAGACGCGCGTTTGATTTTCCGCTTAGACAAAGTTTTGCAGTTTCACAACACACGTCGGCTCTCACGGTTTATTGTTGTGTGTGAATAACAAGAGGTGTCTGTCAACAAGCTTGAAGGCTGTCATTTTTGATGCGCTGCTTGAGCTGAAATAAAACCGTGAAACGTCCGCTCGCTTGCTGTTCTTTCAGAAGGCTCCACCAGCACAGGATGGATCATCAGAGTGATAGAGACAAGGAGCCGTAGCGGGAAACGGCGATACAGGGCGCGAAGCAATAAAAATATCATTACATATTTCGCAAAGGTTTTTCTTTATATTTTTTAAAAAATGTAACTAAATTTGTAATTCTTAATATTTTCGGAAGTAACTGTAACTGAATTACATATTTTCTCATTGTAACTGTAACGAATTACAGTTACTCTTTTTTTGTAATTAAATTACGTAACGTCGTTACATGTAATCCGTTACTCCCCAACACTTCTGGTCAGGATGTATTATATTACTTATAACAGGCTCAATCCTTGCTGCTAGTACTTTGGTCAATATCCTATAATGACATCCGAATAGACTCACTGGACAAAATGATTTGCATTTAAGTGGATCTTTATTTTTCTTAGGGTCACCGAAATCATAGCACGTGACTGTAGCGAATATTCTAAACGAATACAGTGAAGTTATGTATTAATATAAAATACATAAAATACTTGATCTTTTCTCAAACCTTCTGAATACAAACTGTCACAAAACATATTAAATAAATTCTTCCATCATCATTCATTCATTTATATCACTTTAAGTTATTTAATTGTTAATTGTAAAAAAAGAAAGAAAAAAAGAAAAGAAAAAGGACTCAATAGAAAATGTAAACGGATGCAAAAACAAGTATCAATAAAAATATGTATTTGACATCGATTGAAAATAGATAGAAGCAGTTGGATCAGCCTGCTGTACCAGACCCTATTTGACCCAAGGCTAGTCCTTGTAAAGAAATTTAATTTTTGAACCCAACAGTTAATTGGATAAATCTGAAAGGCCTCAACAGAACTGACACCCTCACATCCTACTCTAGATATTTTACACACGCTAGCTGAGAATAAATGTCAATCAAACTTACTAGAGTGTACAGAATTTAAAAATAAAACGATATTAAAAAAAACTAAAATATAAAACCTACACGGCTCCTCAAGATATAAGACCCTTGGAAATAACCAAAAACCCTATTTTAGAATCAAAAAACACTTACCAAAGGGAAACCTCCAAGAGACAAGGTTTTTGAGTAAATAAAATGTGATCAAAAAAGGACAAACATCAAGATTTAAAAGAACAGATACAAAAATCTGAAGGCTATAAAAGAATAACAAGGATTCAAAAGCTTTTGCTGAAGTCGCTTCTAAAAACCAGAGATGAAAAAGTGCTAAAAAAAAAAAAAAAACTTTGGACCGGCTCTGCAGAATCAATCTTTTGATTTA
Organism: Fundulus diaphanus; assembly: GCA_037039145.1. Lineage (NCBI taxonomy): Eukaryota > Metazoa > Chordata > Actinopteri > Cyprinodontiformes > Fundulidae > Fundulus > Fundulus diaphanus. The sequence goes on from CM073133.1 coordinate 4,428,088, forward strand.
TTTTTAATTCTTACCAGTGACGTACAATTAGGAAATAAAACAATAAACAAGTTAGCTAACATAAACTCTCAGAACATAAAACATCTCAACAGCTAACTCAAAAAAAGATCAGTTATTCAGCCTTTGCCGGTGTAAACATTTCTCAGGTGAAAGAACTGAGTGTAAAACATTGCTCAATCTAAAAGAAACTGACAAGATCTACAAGGCAGACTTTAAGTTTATAGAAAAGACGAGACTCCAATCCAGAAAGTGGCAGCAGAGGGTCTCTGGCGGAAAACTACTAGGAAGAATTTTTATATTTGTACTTGGAAATCTTTGTGAAAGTAAAAAAAAAAAAAAAAACCTACTTGTTTTCATTTCATGTGAAGAGTCAAATTGCCACCTTGAGTGGAGCTTTGTCCACATATTCCTCATGAAAACTGTGTGTGTGTTTTTTTGTGAACATTTAAATAATCTAGTCGAGAGAAACTTTTTCCACATGTCTGACAAGCAAAAGGCTTCTCACCTGTGTGGGTTGTCATGTGAAGTTTTAAATGACTCCCTCGAGTGAAACTTTTTCCGCATGTCTGACATGAAAAAGGCCTCTCACCTGTGTGGATTCTAATGTGAGCATTTAAATTACTCAGTTGATTAAAACTTTTTTCGCATGTCTGACAAGAAAAAGGCTTTTCACTTGAGTGGCTTCTCATGTGAAGTTTTAAAACGTACATACGAGAGAAACTTTTTTCACATGTCTGACAAGAAAAAGGCCTTTTACCTGTGTGGGTTCTAATGTGAACATTTAAACTGCCTAGTTGAGTGAAACTTTTTCCACATGTCTGACAAGAAAAAGGCCTCTCACCTGTGTGGATTCTAATGTGAGCATTTAAAGTACTCAGAAGATTAAAACTTTTTTGGCATGTCTGACAAGAAAAAGGCCTCTCACCTGTGTGGGTTCTCATGTGAAGTTTTAAATGACTTCCTCGAGTGAAACTTTTTCCGCAAGTCTGACAAGAAAAAGGCCTCTCACCTGTGTGGGTACTCATGTGAAGTTTTAAATGACTTCCTCGAGTGAAACTTTTTCCGCAAGTCTGACAAGAAAAAGGCCTCTCACCTGTGTGGGTTCTAATGTGAGCATTTAAAGTACTCAGAAGATGAAAACTTTTTTTGCATGTCTGACAAGAAAAAGGCCTCTCACCTGTGTGGGTACTCATGTGAAGTTTTAAATGACTCCCTCGAGTAAAACTTTTTCCGCATGTCTGACAAGAAAAAGGCCTTTCACCTGTGTGGATTCTAATGTGAGCATTTAAATTACTCAGTAGATTAAAACTTTTTTCACATGTCTGACAAGAAAAAGGCTTTTCACTTGAGTGGCTTCTCATGTGACGTTTTAAAACGTACATACCAGAGAAACTTTTTCCACATGTCTGACAAGAAAAAGGCCTTTTATCTGTGTGGGTTCTAATGTGAGCATTTAAACTGCTTAGTTGAGTGAAACTTTTTCCACATGTCTGACAAGCAAAAGGCCTCTCACCTGTGTGGGTTCTAATGTGAGCATTTAAAGTACTCAGAAGATTAAAACTTTTTTGGCATGTCTGACAAGAAAAAGGCCTCTCACCTGTGTGGGTACTCATGTGAAGTTTTAAATGACTCCCTCGAGTGAAACTTTTTCCGCATGTCTGACAAGAAAAAGGCTTCTCACCTGTGTGGGTTCTAATGTGAGCATTTAAAGTACTCAGAAGATTAAAACTTTTTTTGCATGTCTGACAAGAAAAAGGCCTTTCACCTGTGTGGGTTCTCATGTGAAGTTTTAAATGACTCCCTCGAGTGAAACTTTTTCTGCATGTCTGACAAGAAAAAGGCCTCTCACCTGTGTGGATTCTAATGTGAGCATTTAAATTACTCAGTCGATTAAAACTTTTTTTGCATGTCTGACAAGAAAAAGGCCTCTCACCTTTGTGGGTTCTGTAATGATTTTTCAACTGACTTTTCTTCTTCCAAGACTTTCCACAAACGTCACATTTTAAAGACATTTTCTTAGTGTCAGTCAAAGACTGACTCTCTGACCCAGTGGAGCTGCTTCCTTCCTGGTCTTTGGTCTGAACTACAGGAGAGATATGAAAGGAAAGCTGCTCAGTTATTGGTTCTCCTTCACGTTCCTGAAGAGTAAAGGTCTCCATTAGAACAACAGACTGCTTCTGGACAAGCTGCTCTCCCTCCTGACTGCTGCAGACATCCTTCTCCTCCTGTCTAGTTGCTAAATTTTCTAGATCCTGCTGTTCATGTTTAAGCCTCGAAGGATCTGGTCCCTCCTTTTGTTCCTCAATCAGTGGAAGTTCTGGGTCCTCTTGGTCTTCAATTAGTGGTTCCTGTTCCCTTTGTTCTTCTTTAATCCACAAAGACTCAGGCTCCACATTTTCTTCTTGAATCAGGGAAGGATCTGGTTCTATCTGTTCCTCTTCAGACCCCTGAGGTTCTGCTTCCTCCTGGTCATGACTGGACCTTCTCCTCTGGTTGCAGAGCTGTTGGATGGCAGAAGCTTCCTCCTCCATGGAGACATGTGGCTTCTGGAGGTCTGCGGGAACAAAGAAAGAGATCATTAAAGGGGAAGTCCGGTCAACAAGGAAAAATCAGGGTATCATTAGCTATAACTAAAACTAATACATTTGTGGTTATTTAATGAACTTAACTTTAATCAATAAGAAAATAAAAACATAAATTGTCGTCTGAATCACTGTGTATGGGGGCTGACATGACTGCCCAAATATGGGCAGTAAGGGGCGTTTGACATCACATCCTGCGACGTGGAAGAGCGGAAGCGGCGACAGTATTTCTCTCCGCTTTCCATGCAAAGTCAATAGGAGCCGTTCTACACAGCTGCGATCATCAATAATTATTTCGGATTTCCAGAGGACTTCACCGCTGACATTCCCAAGAGCTATTGCTGAAGCAACAATGCCCACGTGCATGGCCATCGGATGTTCCAACACAACTGGTAAAAGAGGAAAAAACATTGCTTATTTCAACACAGTCACTTCAGCGATCTCTCCTCCGCTGTGTGTGTGTGTGTGTGTGTGTGTGTGTGTGCGCGCTCAGCTGCAGCGCCGGTGCAAAGCCGTGCTGCGAGGAGCGCGCGCACACACACACACACACACGCGTGTATAGATATATAATGTAGGACCCGACTGAGTTTGATCTTGGAAAATAGTGCGCCGTGACAAACAGAGCGTTGAAACTTGCTCAACAGCGGGTCCGCCGAGTGACGTCAAAAAATGGGAGGTGACAGTACTATTCTTGACCAAGATGGATTCCTCCACATAAACATGATTAAATGAGAATTATTATTAATTAAAAAAACTTATAATTTTTTGCACAGTATGTAGTAGTTTTATATTTAAAGTACTTTCAGCAGTTTGAATTCTGATTTTGACCGGACTTCTCCTTTAATATAATTCAACTGATGACTGTCTCATGCATCAGCCTGGTTGTTCCTGGACTGTAGGTATCACACAGTTCATCTAAAATTTAACTGTGGGTGGATGTAAGCACTCTTCAAACAAACCTGACCAGAAGATAAAGACGCATTTACTATGTCAAGCACACAAGGACCAATGCACTGAAAAATACACAAACAAGTGAGCTGGAATAAAGTCCAGAGTTAGCTAACATTTCGAGTATAGCCAGAAAGACATGCAGACTTCTTTATCGATAAAATAAACAATAGCTTGATCAGAAGAACCGAGAGATACGAAAAAGGACGTTTTTGATGGTGCCTCATGGCTATGCTAATGCTGCAAGCATCGGTGTACTGTATAAAGGAATGTGTTCTGGTGAGAATCCAGTGATGGCATTACTGAGCTGCTGGACAGTTTAAGGTGCAACCTGGTGACACTGGATGGACATAAACATGGTGTCCCAGATATGCTCTGTTGGGTTTAGATAGGGGAGTGGGGAGGCCAGGATATGGTTTGATTTCTTCATCCTCCATGAACAACTTGTATACTCTTGCAATATAATGCTGGGCATCAACACCAGGGGTGGGTTCATTGTATAAAGATTTGCTTCTGGAATACAATTGCTCTCTTTTCCCACTGCTACGTTGGAGCAGCATAGGGGAGAACACTCTTGTCCCACTTTGGGGCTACTCTGCCTGAATAATATACCACCAAATTTAATAAATTTATTGGCTATTTTTATCAATAAACTTTACCTATCGGGGCGATTAAAAAATTCCACCAAATCGGACGATATTTTATCGGCCCGATAGATATCGTGCATCCCTATTCAAAACCATCATCAGAATGATTCAGTGAATCCTGGTTCACTGCAGATCTGAGTTAAAGAACCAAAGTTAATCTCAAAGAATGTGGAATGAAGTTAAATTACCTTAACTGAGAAAAACATTTGACATGGGTTTCAACCCATTCACAATGCAAATCCTGAGTTAAACAAACATTATTTGAAGAAATAACATTTTAAAGAATGATTTGCTCAGTACCTCTCCCTGGGCTGCCACCTTACTGTGGTGGAGGGGTTTGAGTGTCCCAATGATCCTAGGAGCTATGCTGTCAGGGGCTTTAAGCCCCTAGTAGGGTCACCCAAGGCAGACAGGTCCTGGGTGAGGGACCAGACAAAGCGCAGCCCAAAAAGCCCCTTATCATGAGTACAATTATTGGATCTCGTGTTCCCTCGCCCGGACGCGGGTCACCGGGGCCCCACTCTGGAGACAGGCCTGGAGGTGGGGCACGTTGGCGAGCGTCTGGTGGCCGGGCTTTTGCCCATGGAGCCCGACCGGGCTCAGCCCGAAGAGGCGACCTTATGCTTATGTTCAAGCATAAGGGTGTGCATATGTGCTCTTGGCACCAGGACACCCTAGGTCGCAGTTCAATGATCAACTTTGTTGTCGTTTCATCTGATCTGCGGCCGCATGTCTTGGACACTCGGATGAAGAGAGGGGCTGAGCTCTCCACCGACCACTACCTGGTGGTGAGTTAGCTCTGATGGCGGGGGAAGCCGGTCCGTGTTTCGGTGGGCGGAATACTTCGAAGACCTCCTTAATCCCACCAACACGTCTTCCATTGCGGAAGCAGAGCCTGAGGACTCTGGGTCGGGTTCTCCCATCTCTGGTGCTGAGGTTGCCGAGGTTGTTAAAAAGCTCCTCGGTGGCAAGGCCCCGGGGGTGGATGAGATTTTCGCCCTGAGTACCTTAAGGCTCTGCAGCATTGCGTGGACATCGGGGGCAGTTCCCATGGATTGGCAGACTGGGGTGGTGGTCCCCCTATTTAAAAAGGGGGACCGGAGGGTGTGTTCCAACTACAGAGGAATCACACTCTTAAGCCTCCCTGGTAAGGTCTATTCAGGGGTTCAGGAAAGGAGGGTCCGTCAGATAGTTGAATCTCGGATTCAGGAAGAGCAGTGTGGTTTTCGTCCTGGCCGTGGAACACTGGACCAGCTCTACACCCTCAGCAGGATTCTGGAGGGGGCATGGGAGTTTGCCCAATCAGTCTACATGTGCTTTGTGGATCTGGAGAAGGCATTCGACCGTGTCCCCCGAGGGATCCTGTGGGGGGGTACTCCGGGAGTATGGAGTACCGGACCCTTTAATAAGGGCTGTCAGGTCTCTGTAAAACCGGTGTCACAGTCTGGTCCGCATTGCCGGCAGTAAGTCGGACTCGTTTCCAGTGAGAGTTGGACTCCGCCAAGGTTGCCCTTTGTCACTGATTCTGTTCATAACTTTTATGGACAGAATTTCTAGGCGCAGCCAAGGTGTTGAGGGGATCCGTTTTGGTGGCCTTAGGATTGCGGGATGAAAATCAGTGCCTCCAAATCCGAGACCATGGTCTTGAACCGGAAAAGGGTACAGTGCCTTCTCCGGGTTGGGGGGGATGTGCTGCCCCTAGTGGAGGAGTTCAAGTATCTTGGGGTCTTTTTCACAAATGAGGGGAAGATGGAGCGGGAGATCGACAGGCGGATTGGTGCGGCGTCTGCTGTGAAGCGGGCTCAGTACCGATTCGTTGTGGTGAAGAGAGAGCTAAGCCAAAAGGCGAAGCTCTCGATTTACCGGTCGATCTACGTTCCTACCCTCATCTATGGTCACGAGCTTTGGGTCGTGACCGAAAGAACGAGATCCCGGATACAAGCGGCTGAAATGAGTTTTCTCCGTAGTGTGTCTGGGCTCTCCCTTAGAGATAGGGTGAGGAGCTCAGTCATCCGGGGAGGACTCAGAGTAGAGCTGCTGCTCGTCCACGTCGAGAGATGTCAGTTGAGGTAGCTCAGGCATCTGGTCAGGATGCCTCCTGGACGCCTCCCTGGGGAGGTGTTCCGGGCACGTCCCACCAGGAGGAGGCCCAGGGGAAGACCCAGGACACGCTGGAGGGACTATCTTTCTGTAAACCGGCTGTAAAGTTGGTCATATCGCTGTTTCTGCTGGTTGTTACGGGCGTTCTCTACCTGTATGCCCTACCAAAGCGGCAAAAGGGGCGTTGCTCTTGAGACAGTGACGTCACGTGCGCAGTACGCTATTGCAAGTGCAGTATTTCCCCCACAGACCACCAGGGCGGCCGAGAAAACCTTTGTTCGACCTGAAATGACTTATTTAATCATCCAAAACGGTATGGAACACATTAATTAACTGAAAAATGTTGCATAGTATGCCTTTAACTACTAAGCAAAATGAAGATAAAAAGAAGCTAAGGAACTATTTACATGCAAAAACAAACAAAAGAAAAACAAAGTGGTTGATAATAATCAGAATAATTCAGTGAATCCAGTTCACTCTAGATCTGATTAAAAACAAAAAACATAAAATGGAGTTAGAAACATTTGTTATGTGTTTCAATCCATTTACAATGCAAAGCCCAAGTTAACCAGAACATTATTTTGAGTAAATAATATTCTAATATTGTTCTCATTTGCTCAGTAAAATCACTTAAACCTTGGCCGATCTTATTAATGTGATTCTCCCTCCGGCGCCTGGGGTCACTGTAGCGAACGGTCGCTAAATCGGTTAAATCAAAAGTTATTAAAATCGCCTTTAAACCGACTTTAATATTCAATATTAATGCGGGAATAAGGCTCATAGCTCTATCGGCCGATGGCGGAGCAGAACGATTAAGTTTTATGCTTTAAAACAAGCTCCTTTTGAATGTCCGGAACCGGATGTTAACAGAAGCTAATAGCATTTTGGCTAGCGGGTTTTCGGCATTAACTTTAAAGACTTTAGCTTTATTTTTAGTCATAATGAGTGGGCTGGATAACAAACATTAATGTCCCATCAATGTCTGAAAACTTTGTGGAGATAACCTTTGTTATAACCATAAAAACACACTCGACAACGACATATTACCGAATGCTAGCAATGAGCTATTCCGTTAGCCCTTTGTTGTAAAGACCCATGTACAAAACGATTTCTAAAACATTTCCCAATAAACCCATTAACTTCTTTCCCTGGTTTCTCTGCCGAAACCTGTCGATGCCTCTTGTGAGTTCGTTCCACTTTAGTCATCAATAGAAGGCAGTGTAAAGCAGGCAACTTCTTGGTTTGTTCTTGGCGGGCTAGCGTTTAGCTCTGCAGCTATGAGCTAACCAACAGTGTGGTCGGGCAGCTTGGCGAAGCGTGGTCGGGATTGGAGGCCTAGTCTCTGCCCAATCTCTGACCTGGATGCAGTCTGATTTAAGCAGGTTCTCCTCAGCATTTCACAGCGGGTCCTTCTGCCGGCTTTTCAGCTCCGTCTGGGTTTCGCTTCCCTGTAAAGGCTGACAAAAATAAACAAAGCTGTTTTGGGTGTGGCAGGATTTCTTCCTCCTGCAACTGACACTGAGGTTAAGACAGCAGGCTTAACTGATTTGCTCGGACATGTCCCCCGGGCGACGACAAATTCCTCCCAGGTGCTGGCTTGTGTGTCAATCAGGCCTGGCCAGGGCCCATGGTGCGAAGTAGCTTTTTCCTGGTTCGCTCCAGGGAGAGGTTGTCTGAGCAGCTTGGAGTCTGAAGTGAGGAAGGCTGCAGAAGAAGGGCTTTTTGTTTGTGAGGGGTTGGTTTACTGGAGCATCCTGCTGAGAGAAGGGCCGTCCCAGCTGACTCTCTCCTTTGTGGCTGTGTGGTCAGAATTCAATCTGACCTCAATCATTTTCATGATCATAGCGTTAATATGGCACAACAGTTCACTTAATGTATTTTTGTGGTCTTTTTAAAACAGACACAGCTCCTGTTAGCATTTTGAAACAAAGCATTGCAGATGTGGTTCCAGTGTATTTTTACGGTTACAACTTTATTTCCGTAAGGGTTTTAAACTTTGATGGGATAATTATTTTTGTGTTTTCCTGTCTGGTCATTACTACCAAATAGATCTGAAAAGTACTTCAAATTAGCGCAGAATGTCCGCTAACAGCGCTATTAGCTTCCTACTGATAACTAATGGCGACAACCTTAGTCAACGCAACTAGGGTTTGTTTTGATGTTCGTTGTCGTTGTTAGTGCTATGAGCATTATTGCAGTATTAACAGGGAAGATTAATGTTGATTTAATGGTTTTTTTTGTATAACTGTAGGATTAACCCATCAAGCGACCGATCACTATGGTGACCCCTAGCTTCCCGGAGTTATAATATCATTATGAAGATCAAGCATTCTAAAGGTTACGGATTTTTACTGAGCAAATCATTCTTTAAAATGTTATTTCTTCAAATAATGTTTGTTTAACTCAGGATTTGCATTGTGAATGGGCTGAAACCCATGCCAAATGTTTTTCTCAGTTAAGGTAATTTAACCTCATTCCGCATTCTTTGAGTTGAACTTTGGTTCTTTAACTCAGATCTGCAGTGAACCAGGATTCACTGAATCATTCTGATGATGGTTTTGAATAGGGATGGACGATATCTATCGGGCCGATAAAATATCGTCCGATTTGGTGGAATTTATTTAATCGGCCCGATAGGTAAAGTTTTCCAATAAAAATAGCCGATAAATTAAATTTGGTGGTATTTTATTCAGGCAGAGTAGCCCCAAAGTGGGACAAGACCTGTGGATTTTGCACTCCTTACTATCAGGACCCAGGCATGGCTCCGTTATTGCCTGACTGTAATGAATCAAACATGTCTTCACCAGTGTGGTCGTTTTTTCTGTATTGAAAGGAAGACAATAGCATTGCAGTTTGCAACACCTGCTCTGCAAGGATTTCGAGAGCAGGAAAGAAGACTTCACGTTACAACACAACAAACCTTATAATACACCTAAAATATCGTTATCGTGGCAAAGCAGCATGGAAAGAATACGAAGCACCCACCGCAGCAGCCTTTGGTGCTAAGGCTAAAACAACAACAACAACACGGAGCGCAGATGTATCCATTCAGAAGGCTTTTGAAAGCTGTAAAAACTTTCCAAGAGAGTGAAAAAGCTAAAACTATTAACGACAAAGTGATGGAATTTATAGTGCTCGACAACCAGCCTTTTCCGTCGTCGAGAACCCGAGTTTTCGTAACTTAATAGCACTTTTGGAGCCACGTTACACCATCCCTAGCCGTCACTTCTTGGACGTCTCCTTGCCTGCCCTCAATGATGCCGTCACCACACACGTCCACAATTTGATCAATAAGAACGGACTTCATGTGAGTTTTACCACCGACATATGGACATCAGATGTTAGTCCCGTCAGCATATTAAGCCTAACGGCTCAGTGGCTGGACCCAGATTTTAACATGCAAAAAGCAATGCTGCACGCAAAAGGAGTACCCCGGGTTGCATACAACGACGATGATAGGTCAAGCTTTTACTGCAAAAAACAGAATTAAAAATAAGTAAAACTTTTTTGAAATGAGTGCATTTGTCCTTGATTTGAGCTGGTAAATAAGATTATCTGACATTGGAAAGAGTATTTTTACCCCTAAAATAAGATAATTAAATATAATAAACATGAAATAAGTTGATGGAGATGAGTTCTTCCTATTTTAAGATCAAAAATCTTATTCCATTGGCAGATTATCTTATTTACCTACTCAAATAAAGTACTAATACTCTTTCAATAAAATTTTTACTTATTTTAGTTCTGTTTTTACAGTGTTGAAACAATGCTCGCGCAGTGGAGTATCAAAAAAGACCATGTGCATGTAGTGCTCAGAGATAATGCATGAAACATGATCAAGGCAATGGAGGACTGTCGGCCTGCAAGCTTAAGCTGTATGGCAAAGACTTTACAACTCGCAATAAATGAGGCTGTCCTGAGCCAAAGAAGCATCTCGGACTGTGTTTCCATCTGCAGGAAGATAGTTGGGCATTTCAGACACTCTCAGCTTGTCACCTCCCGTCTTCAAAGCTTAATTCAATTCAATTTTATTTATATAGCGCCAATTCATGAAACATGTCATCTCAAGGCACTTTGCAAAGTCAAGTTCAATCATATACAGATTGGGTCAGATTATACAGATTGGTCAAAAATGTCCTATATAAAGGGAACCAGTTGATTGCATCAAAGTCCCGACAAGCAGCATTCACTCATTGAGAAGCGTAGAGCTACAGGGAGAGTCGTCTGCATTCTTCATGGCTTTGCAGCAATCCCTCATACTGAGCAAGCTTGAAGCGACAGTGGAAAGAAAAACTCCCCAGTAACGGGAAGGAAAAACCTCCAGCAGAACCAGAACCGGGCTCAGTATGAACGGTCATCTGCCTCGACCGACTGGGGGTTACAGAAGACAGAGCAGAGATACAACAAGAGAGACAAAAAAAGCACAAAAGCACACATTGATCCAGTAATCTGTTCTACATTAGATGGTAATAGCGGGGGATCTGTCTTCTCTGGATGATGCCACAGTTAACAGAACGTCAGACCAGGTGTACCCACTATGAAGAAAAAAGAGAGAGAGCAAAAAGTTAAAAGCTGAAATGACAAGTCATTTCAATGCAATGCTAAACTGGAGAACAGTAGAACTCAGTAGAGTGAGAAAAATAGGCCCATGTGTTCTCCAGTAGCCTAAGCCTACAGAAACGACTAGGCACTAAAGAGACAAGGCTTCAACAAGACGTGCCCACTAGATGGAACAGCACGTTCTACATCCTGAGAAGCATGATGGAGCAGAAGCAGGCCATTGCATCATATGCAGTAGAGTTTGAGTTACCAGCTCATCTCATCCCATACCATACCAGTGGACTTTAATTGAAAACATGCTCACTATTCTAGACCCTTGTGAACAGTTGACAAAAGACATAAGTTTAGCTTCAGCTATTGCAGCTGATGTCATCTCCTCCATTGAAGCCTTAAAATGTCTGTAAAATAGGACTGTTCCAACAGATCATGGAGTTTAAACTTTAAAGAGCACCCTACTGCAAGCCATAGAGAAGCGTTTCAGCCACATCTACATGGACTCCCTGTTTTTTCTAGCTACAATCTTGGACCCTAGATATAAGGACTGCTATTTTGACCAAGCAACTAAACGGGAAGCAACAAAAGTGTTGCACGACAAGGTCAGATGTGCAACATCGCCAGAAAATGTTGAGGAGCAAATGCTGCAATGCACTGCTGCAAATGTTATTGACGTAAAAAGAAACCGACTTGGATGTGAGAAAGCAGAGGGACACAATGACGGAACTCGAAACTGTTTAAGAGCTGTAACACTAACACTTTTATTTGCATTTATTTACATTCTGTATGTACAACTATTTACATTTTATTCTATTTACATGATTTCCCCCCCCCCCCCCGCACATCTCCTCGGATGATCAAAGAAAATTACTCCTCTGCCATGGCGTAGTAATATAACCAACCAGAGGGTGTCGAAATTCAGTATTATCAGCCATACAGTTATCAATGCTGTTTTATTGTCTGGGCCTGGCAATGAATTAAAACTTTTTTTTTTTTGGAATGTTGGCGAGGCTGTAGCGCGAGTTTGGCGAGGCGGCCATGTGCAATTGGATTTTGGACTTTCTGACCAACAGACCCCAGAATGTCCGATCAGGCTCCAACTGCTCCACGTCCATCACACTCAACACTGGTGTACCACAGGGCTGTGTGCTAAGCCCATTTCTCTACTCCCTCTTCACCCACGACTGCAAGCCTGAGTATGCATCCAACTCCATCATCAAGTTTGCGAACGACACTACGGTGATTGGTCTCATCAGCAACAACGATGAGACAGCCTACAGGGAGGAGATCAAGCACCTGGCCACATGGTGCACTGAAAATAACCAGCTCCTCAACACCACCAAAACGAAGGAGCTCATCGTGGACTTCAGAAAGGATTCAAGAGGCACGCACGACACCATCCACATCAATGGAATGACTGTTGAGTGTGTCTCCAGTTTCAAGTTATTGGGACCCACATCTCAGCGGACATGTCCTGGTCATCCAACACCTCGTGCCTGGTCAAGAAGGCTCACCAGCGCCTCTTCTTCCTGAGGACACTGAGGAAAAATCAGCTATCCTCGACTATCATGGTGAACTTCTATCGCTGTGCAATAGAAAGCCTCCTGACCAATTGTGCAACAGTGTGGTATGGGAGCTGTTCTGTTGCAGAGCGCAAGGCACTGCAGCGGGTGGTGAAAGCCGCCCAGTACATCACTGGGACTCCACTACCCACCATTGAGCACATCCAGAAGAAATGCTGCCTACATCGAGCTCGCAGCATCCTTAAGGACTCATCCCACCCAGCCCACAGACTGTTTTCTCTTCTGCCCTTCGGCAGGCGTTTCAGGTTCCTCCGGACCAGAACCAGCAGACTAAGGAACAGCTTTTTCCCCAGAGCTGTCTCTTTATTGAACTCTAACCTTCACTGATAGATTCTCCTCTCCCGCCTCACACCTACCTTCATTTTGTTATTCTGTTATTTACTAGACTGTAAGGTTTACCTGCACTCCTGACTGTTACTATAGTAACAACTGTTTACATGCATCTTGCACTACTCACCTTGACTGAATATTGATTTGCACTGCTGACTGTATATTCACAGTACCAATTGTTTACATATACATTTGCAATACCGTTCTTTAACTGTAATTTGCAATTACCTTCCACTGCACTTTAATTTAAATAGCTTCTGTCCAAACTTTATTTACACATTTTATAGCAATAGCCACCTGTCATATCACATATACCTATCATGCTCACAATTCTGCCTATAGTAATAGCCATCTGTACATATATTCATAGTACATGTAAACTCTGTTATAATAACAACCATCTGTATATTATGCTATTGTACATATCTGTAAAAACTCTATTTATAGTAATATCCACCTGTATATTATATTCGGTACATATCCAGCTGTAAATTTAGTTCACAATACTAGTTATCTATATATTATCTTCATAGGTCAAATCTATCAGTAAAATTCTGTTTATAATAGTATCCATCTCTATATTTATTCAGTAAAAACTCATGTCCTGTACTTATGGAACCATTGTTTATTCTGCACTTGCTGCTATTGCACTTCTGGTTAGACCTAAACTGCATTTAGTTGCCTTGTACCTGTGTAATGACAATAAAGTTGAATCTAATCTAATGTAAAAGGACCCTGTTTTTGTGATAGCTCTTTTTGTTATGAAAAAGTCACCACTGATGCACTCACCTTGAAATTAGAAAAGATAGTGTAGAAATTAAGAGTGACAAGTGAAAATAGATTTGGGGGTTAAATTATGGGTGGAAAGTGACAATTATTTAATTTAATATTTTTTTATTTTATTTAGAGCTATAAGATTAAAAAAAAATCTCTACAATGCCCTCATGCAGTCAGGCAACCTTTTGTTGTTTTTTCGCCTCATATTTGAGGATGCACTTTTATTTACTTTATTGATTTTTTTTGACTGAGGCTGACATACATATGTGTGTCTGAAAAAAAATTTTATAAGTTGAATTTTTTATCTTTCACCTTAGCTGTGGTTATTTTTGAGGGTGCACTTTATTTTTTGATTACATTTTTGTAACTGAGGCTGACTATGTAAATGCATATAATGTTATATTTGATATAAATATTTGACTTCACAAATACCTATGCAGGCATGGATTTCTCAGTAATTTTCAAGAGATTCTCTTTGTATTGTGAATCAATTTGTGTCTTTTGCTATGTAAAGCAAATTACCACTTTTTTTGTGTGATAGCATAAATAAACATTTGAAGAGCCAAAACCTTTTGTTTGCTGTTATAGAAAAGCCAGAGCTACTAAATAATTGTTTTTCATAGCTGCATCCAGCATAAGCTGCTGATTATGCAAAAACTATACTGAATGTGAACTTATCGGTATCGGTATCGACCATGAAAAGCTGAAAATTATCGGTTATCGGTTGAAATTTTTTATTTTGTGCATCACTAGTTTTGAAATATTGTATTTATCTGTTTCTTTTGTGTGTTAATAGTTCCTTAGCTTCTTTTTATCTTAATTTTGCTTAATAGGTTTAGTTAAGTTTCACTAGCCTAGTAGAGAGGATCTGTTGATTGAAATATAGTGTTAATTCAGATAAACAGCATTACATAGTGATGTTCTCTGGATGTTAATTTTATTTCTGTTAATAAATTCTTGAACTTAAAGAGAAGTTGTCACTCCTTTATTCTATATGTGTGCAGAGTTTGCTGTTAAAACAGCGCCAGTGCTTGTATTATCCCTTTCAACTATTGTCCTGGTATCAGCTGCTTGGGCTGATATTCACCAGACAATACCTAACAGACAGAGAGTTATTAATTAAACATTAAATAACTTTAAACATGTAATAATACATCTGACATCTACTGGTCTGAGAACATTGCAGCAGTCAGGCCAGCTGACAGCTTTGCTAGGGCCCGGGACAACACAGTCTTTTTGCCCCCCCCTCTACACCTGCCGCCGCCGCCACACACACACACACACACACACACACACACACACACACACACACACACACACACACACACACACACACACACACACACACACACACACACACACACACACACACACACACACCAAAACAAAGTCAACTTAACTGTATACTTCATGCCCTGGGAATCTCTGTATTTTATCCTGGATATTTTCAACCCATCTATTGAATTTAGTGCACTAGATGATCTTTTCTTCATCAGAGAACAGCAGCACTGCAGCCAGATTATGGCCTTTTTTGACCTGCTGTATATTAGCCAGTCCCTAAGCTTGATGTATCATGAAACTGTTGACCTTTTGGGTTTTGTGGTTTTTATTTTATTATTACAACAACATAATAATAATAATAATAATAATAATAATAGTTATGTTCATAGTGTTTTTTTCCTAATCCACCTCTTATATCTTTCAACCATATGTAATTTTGTCTGTGTTGTGTGCACCTGCCTGTTGCTTTAATCCTATAAATTTTCCTGTCGTGGGATAAATAAAGGATTAGCTAATGTTATCTTATCTTAAATGACACTTTTTAATAGGATATATGTACTGGGTCCTTTCAATGTCTTAATTACATTTTCTGTGTGGGCTACAGTAACATATGATAGATAATATCTACTTTGTAAGTTAACATGAACTGCTGCTGAAGATGACCACTCTGATCTACCTGGATGTTCCCTGGAGGACTGAAACGCCTCAGTCAGTGACGTCAGTCTGTGGGTCTGTCGGGGCAATGAGAGAAGTTTCGTCGCCTCTCTCCGTTTCTGTCGCTCGAAGTTTTCTTGCTCATGGTTTTTCATGTGCTTAGATAAATTTGTTGTGTCTCCACTGAATTTAACCGGCTTCTTACAAAACATAAGTACAGCTTGATTTCATTTACGGTATTAAAAAATAGCCAAATGGCGCTTCTTTCCCTCTTCATGTTTTACCGCACCTGTTTTCTCTCTCTCGCAGAGTTTGAGCAGAGCAGCGCGGTTGTTCCTAAGAGACACCAGAGAGCTGAGTGGGCGGGCCAGGCTGAGCATGCGTGCTGATTGGCTGGCGCCGCTGAGCCATGTACGAGAGGGGAGGGGGAGCAGCAGAGTGCCGTGACTACAGACGTGAAGACTGTGGATGAAGCAGTGTCAGTCTTGGGCCCCCCCACTGTCCTGGGCCCGGGAAAACTGACCTGTTTGTCCCCCCGTCGGTGGGCGTGGCAGCAGTCACTAAGAAGGCTAAGCAGCAGCTACACTTCCTGAGAGTCCCTGGGAAGCACAAACTAGATGTGGTGGCCTAGTGGTTAGAGAAGCAGGCTGGCGCTTTGAGAAGGTTGCGAGTACAACAATAGAGGGTTTTCAGCTGACGTCACGCTCACGTGACTACTCTGCGCGTCCGCCATATTGGGTGGCAGTCGTTTCGCACCGTTGACCTGCATTGTATGACGCCTTAGGCAGTATTGGAAGTGAACAATGGGGAAAACGTGTTTAATGGTTGGTTGCACGGCCCGTGGAGGTGGAGATCAACGCTCTATCGCCTACCAGCCGTGATAGTGAATCAGTGTGAAAAAACAAAAACAGCTCTCTGAACAACGCCGTCACCTATGGCTGACACGGATATCCAGGTCCGATTTGGACGGTGTTAAGCTGGAATACGCCAGAGTCTGCGGTGCTCACTTTGTCACAGGTAATTAACTGTTAAGTATTTAAAACATGTAAACCGTTGCTGTATTGTGGGCTGTAACAGCGCAACACATGATCGCCATGGGAAAAACATAGAAACGGGTTAATTTTCCACCGCTTTCCTGCCTGGAGGCGCAACCACGGAGAACAACTGTTATAGATAACAAAGAGTCGTCGGCTCGCTTGGATCGCGGCTGTAAGACGACCGAACATAACTTTCCACAGTATCCCGATGTCAATGAGAGTGTGTTCTAAACGTTTGAAACACATAGCAGTTAGTTAAAAGTACATTACATGCGTGAGTGGTTGTTAGCACTAACGGTTAGCATGTGCCAGAGCCCGTCTGAGCGCAGCTTACCTTTGAACGAGTTGCTGTGTTCCCACTGTTTGCTGGCTTTATGATCTGCCGCTCCTGAACCCATCCATTCGTAAACTGCACATGAGACTCCAAGGACTTGTAGCTTCAGAACTGTTCTGAAGTATAGGCGCTCACACCACAAACAAGGTAGCCGAAGACGTCCGATATGGACAGTGACGTCCACGCTACTTCCGGGTTACGCCGGTAGGCTTTTGCCGGCGTAAATACGGTAAATACAAGTTAATTTTGCACTGGTCATTGTTCTGATTAAATAATTAAAGTCGCGAGCGGCGTCGAGCGGCCCTGCAGCCAAGCGCCTTCGCGCACCGCCAGCCGTCAGCCACCGCAGAAGCATGCGCCGCATTTGCGTCGGATTGTTTACATTTTTACCATCTTATTAAAACTCACCCGTCCACGTATGATGGCGATTTCCTTGATGTACATAACTTCGACATCTCGTACCCAACCAGATGTGAACTGGTTGTGAGCCTCTAGACCCTTGTAAGCTCTCATTTCCTCAAGAGTGTGCAGAGGGTTTTCACTGAACACCAGGTAATGCACTATGTCGCCGTGCTCTACATTTGGTCAATCATCTGGATTACGGCTAAACAAGGCACCGTGGAGGGCATAGGGGTCCATATGGTCGATCACGGAACATTTCCTCAGATATACGTCCTTATCTGGTCGCTCTAGCGTGCTGGCGTACTTATCCATTCTCGATACGAAAATACGTGTAGGACAACTAGAGATAAGGAAGTGTACCACCCAATATGGCGGACCGGAAGTTGGCCAGTGACGTCAGTGAAAACCCCCTATTCCCCCTTGGGATTATTAAAGTATGTCTGAGTCTGAGTACCCAGTTTGATCCCCATAGCCTGCACTCTGGGTCCCTGAGCAAGACCCTTAACCCCCGATTGCTCCCCAGGCGCCTCACATCCCCAAAGGGATGGGTTAAAAGCAGAAGTGAATTTCTCCATTGTGAGATCAATGATGTTAAATTATTTTATTTTTATTATAAACTAGACTCCAACCTGCTGCCCACCTTCTACCGATGCTCCATGGAGAGCCTGCTGACATCCTGCATCACAGTTTGGTCCACCAGCTGCACTGCTGCAGACAGAGAGAGGCTTAGAGTTGGAAAGTCAGCCCTAAAGATCACTGGCTGCCCTCTGCCCTCCCTGAAGGACATTTAGACCTCCTGCTGCCTCAGCAGAGCCACAACCATCAGTAGAGACAGCTCCCATCCTGGCTTTGAACGTCTACCTGTTGCCCTCAGGGAGGCGCTACAGGAGCATCAGGTCCAGAACAAACAGATCCAGGAACAGCTTCTTCCAGCGTTTCCCTACCATTCAACTAAGGGGGGGGGGGGGGGGGGTAAAGGTGGACAGACATAAAAATATGTTTTTTCCTTTCTTAATCAATGCTGTGAAGGTCAGTAGGTGCAATAAAGTAGCTTAACCCTACTGTTATTAATGTTAAAATTGGGTCTTCATTTTAATTATTTATAGAAAAATAGTCACAATTTCAACCTGATCACGTTTTTAATACCATCCTCAATGCTTTTTTAAAGATAAAAGTAGGAAATAGGCTGTCAATCTTAAAATGCCTACCAGTTGGCAATAGATGGGTGAGCAAAGCCTGCCTTCTGAGCCTCCTCTGCCGCATCTATCTTCTCCTTGCTCGGATTTGCCTCCTCAACTGCATCACCTCCTCTTCAGCCTGCTGGTAAAGCTGACCAACGACCGAAGCAACAGCAATATTGCTCGTATCGCTCATTTTGGTTCTATAAAGTGCTGATTTTTAAAGAAGATTCAATCGCCTCTACAACTACAACAATTACAACTCCCAACAAAGAAATTCCCGCTATTGCTGGTTTTAAACCCACAGTTCTGTAATTATTTTAGATATTTTTTATACTTTTTAGAAATTAATAAAAAAACGTTTTCAATAAGATATGATGGTGTAGTGTATAAACAGTTTTGAACGTTAAAGAAATGCTCAAGCGCTGTGGATGTGATGACGTCACGAGTATACTTCTGTTCCAATGCACAATGCGTGCTGCGTGCTGCGTTCTCGTCAAGTCCGATCTTCCTGTGTTCTTACCGAGAACAGACTTGACGAGAACGCGAGTCCGTTCTCGCGTTCTCGTGAATTGAGAAACGGCCAAAAAGATGGACAAATAAGATAAAGGTTAAGAGAGACAAGATGGCTGCTCGTATAAAGCTGTATTCTGTGTTTTTAATGGAAAGCTAAGTGGAAGAAAGTCAGATTAATTTATGTGTTCACATACTTGGTAAACAAAGCTGGTTGTGAACATTTCTTCTAATGTTTTTCATCTGTAAAGCTAGAAAGCAGCAGCTGAGGAGAACTGGGAGGATGTTAGTTTCAGGTGTGAACGGAGCCTCAGAGACTGAAGTGTGGTTGGAAAGCTGAGAGCTCAGATTAGAAACTGATTAAACTGATTTATCAGACACTTTTTGTAGCTTCATACCGATTCTTGGGAGTTTTATCTGGGGCCTCCAGCAGCTTTCCAGCAGTCTGGCGTCTTCCTCGTAGCGGACGATGGTTTTCTCAACCTCTGAGAAGATTTCTTCAGCAGCAGCAGTTAGTCGCTCTCTGATAAACTCTCTCAGATGCTGAACTGAAGACATTGTTGCTGAAACTACGCAGATATTCAGCTGAGAAACGAAAACACAACCGTCTTCTAGCTGAGTCCACACGCGCTGCTGCTGGAGCCTTTTAGTTTCACTTCCGGTGGACGTCACTGAGACAAAGCAGCTGATTGGTCCATTTAGTGCCCCCTGCTGGACTGGAGTGGATCTGGCCTCCATGTGGTTCTGTAGGTCACCCGAACCATAGAATCAGAATGAGAATCAAGTTTAATCGCCAAGTAGGTTTGCACTTACAAGGAATTTGACTTGGTATTGATGGTGCAGACAAAAAATAAGAATACAGTAAAATAAGAAGTAAAAGGATATATATACAGAAGCTATATACACTCAGTAAACTGTGCGTCAATGTAACGCAGAAGCTTGTAAGTCCTGAACGGGGGAGAGAGACAGTGTCCAGATTCACGGGTGGCTCTTGGCCTTGTTCATAAGGCTGGTAGCAGATGGGAAAAACTGTTCTTGTGGCGTGAGGTTGTGATCCCAGCCTGCTTGAAAGCCTCTATTACCATTACTAGTAATAGTAATAATCCTCAACAGAACCTTTCAAAACCCAAAGCAATGTTTAACATATCAAATGGAGTTA
Source organism: Fundulus diaphanus (assembly GCA_037039145.1). Lineage (NCBI taxonomy): Eukaryota > Metazoa > Chordata > Actinopteri > Cyprinodontiformes > Fundulidae > Fundulus > Fundulus diaphanus. Next base: position 4,448,167 of record CM073133.1, read on the forward strand.
GTTGTTAGTTGGGGTGTTGCTAACTGGCTAGGGCAGGATGTATGGGGTGGCATATTAGGACTTGTGCTGCTTTTCCAGGCTAAGTCACTGTTTGTAAAATTCAATGGCATAGGACAATCTCTATCTGCTTTGAGGTACTAGGGTTGGAGTGGTTGTCTTATCAATTTCCCAGATGCCAATCCCTGCGACACGCTCGCGCTCTCTACCCGATATGTACCATCAGCTTCTTTGCGCATGCGCAAACAGAATAACTTCCAGGTCGCTGTTGAATGTGCTTTATTAGTTTGAAAAGGACCAGAAAGTATTCCCATCATTTCCTACAGAATTCTATTGTCCCCAGAGAGCTCACAGTCTGTGCACAGCACGCCCAATTATGTGGGAGCTGTAACTTTGTGTTTTTTATCAGTTGAGCCCACAGAGAACCGACTTTAGCTTAACAACTGCGTTAGGCTATTACTACTTCTTCTGTTTGGGGTTTCTGCTCCACAGCATGTTTGTGAAAACAAATGTCTCAACATTCAGGGAGAGGGTTTGGTCCTTAAGGCCGTCATTAACTCCTTTTACTTTATCAATTTGCAGTTAATTGTTAATACAATGATACTAGTATCAATATAATGCATAACTACACAGTCATGAAATTCAGTTAACAGCTAAAAAAATGTTTTTAATACCAGAGATTTAATTTGAGATCGAATTGAAAAAAATTCTATTCTAAATCCTGAGAATTGGAAACAAATTGATTCTTGAAATTTGAATCAACCTTCCCCACTGACTTCCAAAGAGCCCATAATGTTTTGGATAGATCTCAATCAGGCTTTGCAAATCTTTCATAAAGCAGGCCTGCTTCATGATCGTCATGATATCAACACCATGCTTTGATTAAGCAGTAAACAACTTATAACTCATTCATAAGTGTTTATGAATTAAGAGTCAGCAAGAGAAAACTGTTTCTTGCCAAATAGTGAGCCTAATTAGTTCAACTATGCATTTATTCCAGAATTGCTTATATTAAACATTTCAGGCTAAGATACTGCCTTGTAAGCAAAACCAGTCAGTTTTGTCTCTTTTTATGTCATGCAAAATCTTATTTGTGTGCAACTTTCTCTGCCAGGGAGTAACAAGAGGAGGGTGGAAACCCAGATGTTGATGATCTTCTGGAAGGACTGGCTGATAGAGGCGGATGGTATGTCATAACTACTGTATGAAAGACTTAAAGGAGTTTTAAGTAACTTAATGATTAAAATCTGAACAACACATACACTATGCCTTTCACAGAGACTAGCCATTAACTCAACAGTTGATTGGTGCTGTAAAACTGCACTGAATTTTTACTTCCACAATACAGGTATAAGATGTTTTATTCTGTTCAAAATCTGGTCCGCTTCTTTTACTGGTTTCCAAGTTTGCAGGCTGCTGCTCTTTTGCCAAAATAAAATACCAGATGTTGCGCACTGTTTTGGGAATTCTCAAATGATTGGCTCAGGAACCAGGAAGTAAGTACAAACAACAGTCTGAACCAAAGTAGTTCTGGATCGTACCTCTAGGTTTGAAAAGACAAAAAAATTTACCAAGACGTTGTTGATGGAGAGGACAGATCATTTATAGGGAATGTTACTTCCTTCCCGGATGACAAGTGAGAATGATTTATTTATTTAACTGTAAATTTCTTACTAATAGTTATATACGTTGCGTTTTGCATTAGACAGTGTATCTCCCTTGAAAAAGAAGGCGATTATTCACAGGAAGCTGGCTCCCTGGTTTAATTTAGACCTGCGTTCTTTTTGGGGGAAAAAATGTTAGGAAATTGAAGAGAAAATAGCGCTCTACACACCATGAGGAATCCTACCTGGTCTAGAAAAAAAGTCTACTGTTGTATAAAAAGACCCTTCACTGAGTTAGAGCAGCATATTTTTAATCATTAATTGAGGAGATTAAAAATAATCCTAGATTTCTCTTCATTAAAGTTGCCAAACCTACACAGTCATAGCTCCGTTGATCCATCCTTTCCCTTAGCTGTTAGCAGTAATCACTTTTTGGGATTCTTCATAAATAAAATTGATTCCACTAAAAATAAAATAATTGGCATCCTACCAAACATGATTACCTCGTCCTCAGTAAGTGAGGCAGCGTTGGAGGAATCTTTAGAACCTGCGCAGTGTTTGAACTGTTTAGAATTTTAGCTTCATCTAAACCTTCTACCTGTACAGTGCAGACCAAAAGTTTGGACACATCTTCTCATTCAAAGAGTTTTCTTTATTTTCATGACTATTGAAGATTCACATTAAAGGCATCAAAACTACAAATTAACACATGTGGAATTATATACTTAACAAAAAAGTGTGAAACAACTGAAAATATGTGTTATATTCTAGGTTTTTCAAAGTAGCCACCCTTTGCTTTGATTACTGCTTTGCACACTCTTGGCATTCTCTTGATGAGCTTCAAGAGGTAGTCGCCTGAAATGGTCTTCCAAGAGTCTTGAAGGGGTTCCCAGAGATGCTTAGCACTTGTTGGCCCTTTTGCCTTCACTCTGCGATCCAGCTTACCCCAAACCATCTCCATTGGGTTCAGGTCCGGTGATTGTGGAGGTCAGGTCATCTGGCGCAGTACCCTATCACTCTCCTTCTTGGACAAATTGCCCCTACACAGCCTGGAGGTGTGTTTGGGCTCATTGTCCTGCTGAAAAATAAATGATGGTCCAACTAAACGCAAACCGGATGGAATAGCATGCTGCTGCAAGATGCTGTGGTAGCCATGCTGGTTCAGTATCAGAATCAGAATCAGAATGAGAATCAAGTTTAATCGCCAAGTAGGTTTGCACTTACAAGGAATTTGACTTGGTGTTGATGGTGAAGACAAAAAATAAGAATACAGTAAAATAAGAAGTGAAAAAGGATATATACACAGAAGCTGTATACACTCAGTAAACTGTGCGTTAATGTAACGCAGAAGCTTGTAAGTCCTGAACGGGGGAGAGAGACAGTGTCCAGATTCACGGGTGGCTCTTGGCCTTGTTCATAATGCTGGTAGCAGATGGGAAAAAACTGTTCTTGTGGCGTGAGGTTTTGGTCCTGATGGACCGCAGCCTCCTGCCAAAGGGAAGTGTCTGAAATAGTCTGTGACTGGGGTGAAGGGATCAGCCACAATCTACCTTGTGGCTGATCTACTAACGTATAAAGCCCTTAATAATCAAGCTCCATCATATATCAGAGCTCTGATTACCCCGTATGTTCCTAACAGAGCACTTCGCTCTCAGACTGCAGGTCTGCTGGTGGTTCCTAGAGTCTCTAAAAGTAGAATGGGAGGCAGATCCTTTAGCTATCAGGCTCCTCTCCTATGGAACCAACTCCCAGTTTTGGTCCGTGAAGCAGACACCCTGTCTACTTTTAAGACTAATCTTAAAACCTTCCTTTTTGACAAAGCTTATAACTAGAGTGGCTCATGTTACTCTGAGCTACCTTTATAGTTTTGCTGCTATAGGCTTAGGCTACTGGAGGACATCAGGGTCTATTTTTCTCACTCTTCTGATTTCTACTGTTCTCCAGTTTTGCATTACATTGAAATGACTGTTGTCATTTCAGCTTTTAACTTTTTGTTCTCTCTCTTTTTTCTTCATAGTAGGTACACCTGGTCTGATGTTCTGTTAACTGTGACATCATCCAGAGAAGACGGCTCACCCGCTATTACCATCTAATGTAGAACAGATTACTGGATCAATGTGTGCTTCTGTGTTTTTTTGTCTCTCTTGTTGTGTCTCTGCTTTGTCTTCTGTAACCCCAGTCGGTCGAGGCAGATGACCGTTCATACTGAGCCCGGTTCTGGTTCTGCTGGAGGTTTTTCCTTCCCGCTAATGGGTGGTTTTTCTTTCCACTGTCGCTTCATGCTTGCTCAGTATGAGGGATTGCAGCAAAGCCATCAACAATGCAGACGACTGTCCACTGTGGCTCTACGCTTCTCCAGGAGTGAATGCTGCTTGGAGAGACTTTGAAGCAATCAACTGGTTTCCTTATATAGGAAATTTTTGACCAAACAGTATAATATGATTTATTTTGACTTTGTAAAGTGCCTCGAGATGACATGTTTCATGAATTGGCGCTATATAAATAAAATTGAATTGAATGTACTCTAGGGTCAATTCAATTTTATTTATATAGCGCCAATTCATGAAACATGTCATCTCAAGGCACTTTACGAAGTCAAGTTCAATCAGATTTTACAGAATGGGTCAGATTAAAAAGATTGTTAAAAAAATTTCCTATATAAGGAAACCAGTTGATTGCTTCAAAGTCCCGACAAGCATCATTCACTCCTGGAGAAGCGTAGAGCTACATGTCACTTCTACCTCTTCTAGCCCTTTAGATGTCAATAAAAAGAGTTTTACTGATGCCATGATAACTTTATTGTCCGTTGCACATGAAGACACCGTTTTTTACAGGCTCATATGAAGCTGGCGTCTTACAACATCACATGATGCTACCTGGAGCAACGCCACTTACGCCACCGTCAAACTGAAATACAACATAAACTTATCGTAACAGTAAGGCAGTAAAAAAAGATAAAGTTAAAAAAAACATACCTCGCTGGCTGACCCAGGCATAGCAGTAGAAATAAATAAACAAACTGACATCTCTTAATTTCCTCCCTTCCGGCTGCACAGCACAGCTTCTCTACTTATAACCCGTCTTGCTCACACATAATTAGCACGTCAATCACGGCTGTGCACGTATCACAGGTGTGCAAGTACAACCAATTAGTCCTGGCAAGCTCCTTTTTGGGTTTCCAAAATAAGGGTCTGTCTTAATGACACATAAATCTACACAATGCAAAATAAAATACATAAACTGCAGTTCTGGCAGTAAAAGTGCATAAAGTGCAGGATTTCATTATGACTCCTGTTTTCTACAAAAATAAATGCCAGAAGAAATGAAGTAAAACAAAATGTATTATTTTTTTAATCAAACTATCCCTCCTATGTGCTTTATCTCAACTTACCTTTTCCCACCATGGCCATTTAGAGTCACCATAGTTGTAATCAATTTCAGTTCCTGTTTCTATTTTCTTGATGGTAAGCAGGCTCAAGTGGGGCTTATCATTTACTATAATTTTTTCATGGAACAGTTTGAAGATTTGTGGTTGTCATTAATCAATCATCATTCTTTGCAAATTTTGCAATTTCCTGTTTGTTTGCAGACAAACAAACAAACAATGAGCAGGGGTTACAGTGTTTTTTCCATTGTAACATTCAAGAGAGATTAAAAACATTAAAGGATGATTCAAAAGTTTGTATGAAGTACTTGTCCTTCATGAGTGACAGAAAACATTAAATAATATTACATTAAATAAGCACACCTAGTGCTGTCATGATGCTTTTTAGCTGAAATGATGCAAAAATCACTTCCTGAAATTTAAGGAAGTAAATGTTTGTCTTTTAGATCACACGGCAATCCCATCCCATGAAGAATAACTGTCATTGGCCAAAACGCAAAACAAGGGGGTCCTCATCGTCACTGAGCTATATTATACACTGGAGTGCTAATCGCCCGCTGTTAGAAGAGTTGCTTTGAAGCCACCAGCCGCCATATTGGGGGGCTTAAGACTTTTAAAATGTCAAATGTCATGTTATGTTCTAAAACTATCAAGTACTGAGAAAGTCATGTGCTGAAAAATTTTGCATTATATTCATTTAAATATATATATTTAACATTTATAAATATATAAATAAACTATACAAAAACATATATTTACATATGTGTATACATATATATACATATATACATATACACATACTTATATATACATATATATTTAATATGACTAACATGTAAAATATTTCAGCACCTAATTTCCTAGTAGTTGATAGTGTTAGCTCATCCACTGACTGTAGAATTACCTGTGAAACGTTTTCACACAGCCAGAAAACTGCTTGTTGTTGCAACCAAATCCTGTGGGATTCTGTGAGAGTAGGGAGGAGCAAGATGGCGGCCAGTGACTCCAGTGTATTATATAGACCAGTTCATTGTTATTGTTTTGATGCGGGTTTTTCGCGCATGCGCGCCGGACCGGTAGGCAAAAGACGAACACAATGGCGACGCAAACAGAGAAACTGACGAGTTCTCCACGTATTTTTCTTCTTTAGATAACGTACTACAAGATCGTTTTAAGACTAAGTTGATGGTTGATGGTATCAGATTGCCAGATCCACACAGCAAAAGCCTGAAGGGACGGAGCGAGTCTGTGAAATGCTGGCCAGGGGTTTCGTACCGCGACACAGCTGCTTTATAAACACGCAGGCCAGTACGGACAAGAGAGCACGAAAGCCCCTGAAACCACTGGACGGCTACAATTATTTTATATCAGGAAAAAGGCTCCAGCAACGCCCGCGACGCCATGAGGGATTAAGAGGTCAGAAAATGGATGGATGGATGGATGTTCACACATGTTTGTGCAACAGCACAAAGCGGCGTCGGACACAGACCGCGTCTCAGCAGAGGCCCGGTAGGTTAAAAAAAAACATTTTTCACTACGGATTATTTAGGTGTTTTTGTCTTGTTAAAATGGGTGGCGGTGTCGGCGACATTGCAGCGTAAACACAGAAGTACTAGCAGCAGCAGCTTACTGCTGCTACTGCTGCTGCTACTGCTGCTAGCAGCAGCTTACTTACTGCTAGCAGCAGTAAGTAAGCAGCAGTAAGTAAGCTGCTAGCAGCAGCAGCTTACTGCTGCTACTGCTGCTGCTACTGCTGCTAGCAGCACCTTACTTACTGCTAGCAGCAGTAAGTAAGCAGCAGTAAGTAAGCTGCTGCTAGCAGCTTACTTACTTACTGCAGTAAGTAAGCAGCAGTAAGTAAGCTGTAGCCGCTGCTGCGTAAACACTACTCGGGCCGGAGAAGCCGCTGCTGCTGCTTCAGACAATGGCTGCTGCTGCTGTAGCAGCCGCTTCTGCGGCCCGTGTAGCGATCACCATCTCCCCTCCGCCGCTATTTAAGCAGAACAATGAATAGAGCAGAATAAAGTTGTATTTACCGGAGATGAAGTGTAGACTGCAAATTCTGTCGTAGTATGATCGCTCCCCCAGTCCATTGGGATTATCTGCCTGCGCTCTTTTCATTGAAAATATCCAATTCTTTCTGCGTCCTTCCTCCTTCGGTAAACGACAGAAACGTACATCCAACGATTTGGAATGCCTCTGTGTGCAACCGGGAGCACAACAAGTCGTAGGCATTGCTTAGATTACAAAAATAAACGAACTAAAAGTACGCTCTAAATCACCCCTTTTGTCATGTTGTAGACGAGAGCAGCTCTGTTTTTGCCTACCAGCGGGACCCGGAAGTAGCGCGGACGTCACGCGTTACGTCACGCGTGAACTGGTCTATAGCTCAGTGGTCCTCATAGGTCGATCATGCACATTTCCTGTAGTGTGCATTTTTGCAGTACCTGCTCCAACACAGTGGGGTCACTACCGAGCAAACACATTTCAAACACAGTGCATTCACATGTGGGGTCCAGGATTTTGGGCCCCACACAGACACAGGGCTCCCTCTCCCAAACCAGATTGCTACGGCGACATTTCTTTAATATCAGATTAATATGACTTTTACACAAGGACGACATTACAGATTGTTTTCAAAGTTCAGACACAAGTTAGTGTCACTGTTTTTTTCTGGTTGATCTACTAACCCTTGTGGACACGTCTGTCCCTTAACTCCTGCATGTTGTATTCTTAATACCCTACAGGGGTTATTTTAATGGATTAAACTCGATTCTGTATTTGATTTTTTTTACACGATGATGATAAAGACACTTAGTCTGCTGCCACAGTGAGGGGACAGAGAGATGCTTACTGATGTCCGGTCTTTAAAAGTCGAATCTAACAGTTGTACTTTCCACCTCTGAAGCTCAGCTCACCTCTGTTGAGGTGAGAAGTCAAACCTTCTGACCTCATTTAGAAACAGTAGACATGCAACTTAAATTAAAATAGTTTTCTGTCCCTAAAGCTCCCTATGAAACAGCTGTACGAGGTTTGCTTACAGGAAAAAATAGAAACATTTTGTAATCATAAAAACTGAGCTGCAGAAAACTCAACTCGTCTGTTAAATGTAGACGAGGCGTTCACAGGGTTGGATGATTTTATTTTGACAAAAATATTAACTGCTAGATTTACACTTGCTGGCCATAGAGAAGATTTAAATTAAAGAACTTGTCTTAGTTGGGAAGTGATGAGTAAATCAGAAATTAATACACGTTGCATCTCAAACTGCTCAACCGTCTCTCGTCAGCCTTCCACTCCAGTCCAGCAGGGGGCGGTAAATGGACCAATCAGCTGCTTTGTCTCAGTGACGTTCACCGGAAGTGAACCTAGAATGCTCTAGCACCACTCTATATAGACTCGGTAGGAAGACGGTTGTGTTTTCGTTTCTCAGCTGAATCTTTGCGTAGTTTCAGCAACAATGTCTTCAGTTCAGCATCTGAGAGAGTTTATCAGAGAGCGACTAACTGCTGCTGCTGAAGAAATCTTCTCAGAGGTTGAGAAAACCATCGTCCGCTACGAGGAAGACGCCAGACTGCTGGAAAGTTGTCTCCCCAGAATCGGTATGAAGCTACAAAAAGTGTCTGATAAATCAGTTTGATCAGTTTCTACTCTGAGCTCTCAGCTTTCCAACCACACTTCAGTCTCTCAGGTCTTCTCAGTCAGATCCGCGGAGCGTTTAAACCCGGAAGTCAGACTTCCTGGTTCCAGTTTGCTCTGAACTCTGATTTAATCATTCGACAAACTTTCTGTCCAAATCAAGTGGTGGTGAGTTTTAGAATGTCTGGGAGCTGCCAGCTTTATATACACTGGTCAAAAAATAAAGGGAACACTAAAATAACACATCCTAGATCTGAATGTTTATAATAGTTTTATTAAATACTTTGTTCCTTACATAGTTGAATGTGCTGACAACAAAAATTGCACAAAAATTACAAATGGAAGTCAAATTTATTAACCCATTGAGGTCTGGATTTGGAGCCACACTGAAGATTAAGGTGGAAAAACACTACAGGCAACTTTATGTAATGTCCTTAAAACAAGTCCAAATGAGGCTCAGTAGCGTGTGTCGCCTCCATGTTCCTGTTTGACCTCCATACAACACCTGGGCAGCTCCTGATGAGGTGGAGGATGTTCTCCTGATGGATCTCCTCCCAGACCTGGACTAACACATCCACCACCTCCTGGACCGTCTGTGGTGTTGGTGGATGGAGAGAGACATGATGGCCCAGATTTTCTGAATTGGATTTGGGTCTGTAGTACGAGCGGTTCAGTCCATAACACCAATGCCTTCGTCTGGCAGGAGCTGCTGACACACTCCAGCCACATGAGGTCTAGCATATTCTTGCATTAGGAGGAACCCAGGACCAACCACACCAGCATATGGTCTCACAATGGGTCTGAGGATCTCTTTTCTTCACCTGATGGCAGTCAGACTATCTCTGGAGAGCTCATGGAGCCGCCCACACCATTACTGACCCACTGCAGAACCGCTCCTGCTGGAGGATGTTGCAGCAGCAGAGCGTCCCCCACAGCATCTCCAGACTCTGTCCTGTCTGTCACATGTGCTCAGTGTGAACCTGCTTTCATCTGTGAAGAGTTTAGGGCGCCAGTGTCTTGGTGTCTCTGGCAAAAGCCAAACGTCCTGCATGGTGTTGGACTGTCAGCATAACCCCCACATGTGGAATTGGACCCTCACACCTCCCTCATGGAGTCTGTTTCTGATCATTTGGGCAGACACATGTACATTTGTGACCTGCTGGAGGTCATTCTGCAGGGCTCTGGCAGTGCTCTCCTCCTGATCCCTCCACGTCTTCTGATATACTAGCCTGTCTCCTGGTAGCGTCTCTGGACACTACACTGACAGACAGCAATCTCTCATTGATGCTCCATCCTGGATGAGCTGCCCTACCTGAGCCACCTGTGTGGGCTGTAGACTCCGTCTCATGCTGCCACCACAGGGAAAGCACCACCAGCATTCAGAAGTGAACAAATAAGCCAGAAAGCAGAAGAACTGAGAAGTAGTCTGTGGTCTCCACCTGCAGAACCTCTCCTTCATGGGGGGGGTGGGGGGGGGGGGGGGGTCTTGCTAATTTCCTCTAGTTTCCACCGGTTCTCTGTTCCATTTGCACAACAGTGATTAACTTGGAGTTGCGTTGTTTTTTGTGTTCCTTTTATTTTGTGTGTGTATGTGTGTGTATGTATATATATATATATATATATATATATATATATATATATATATATATATATATATATATATATATATATAAATAAAATGAAGTCATGATTACAAAAACAGATTAGTGTCGATTAAAAAAAAAACCTTTTGCTGAAGGACACCCTTAAATTGTAAAACCCTCAGAAGAAATAGAAAGTATTGAATATCCATCACCCTTTATGACTCTTAGAAGAAAAATTTGAAAGACGTATAGAATAAACAACAAAAATATGTAGGACAAATGTAGCTTGTAGTATTTACATGAAATGCAGTTTTGTGTAAATACTACATGCAGTGTGACCAGGCTCAGTCACACTTCCTGCATGCTCAGTATGAGGGATTGCTGCAAAGCCATCAACAATGCAGACGACTGTCCACTGTGGCTCTACGCTCTTTCAGGAGGAGTGAATGCTGCTTGGAGAGACTTGATGCAACCTGCTGGGTTTCCTTAGAGAGGAAACTTTCTGACCAACCTGGAGGATCTGATGGAGTCTGACTTTAGAAAGAGCCTTGAGATGACATTCAATTCAATTTTATTTATATAGTGTCAATTCATGATACATGTCATCTCAAGGCACTTTCCAGAGTCAAATTCAATCAGAGTATACAGACTGGTCATAATCTTTACCATGCGTAGTGATAGATAATTGTTTTGGTCAGGGTGCAGTCCTCCCTGCTGCACCATGGACAGTTCCAGATCCTTCCATCATCCACTCTGCTTCACTCCATGCTGGATCAGTTTCACCTGCTGCAATAATCAAGTCTGGACTCATTCCACCTGTCCAACCTCCTATATAAGCTCCTCTCAGTTCTGCTCTCGCTGCTGGTTCGTCAACGTCCTTCCCATGTCTGCTCACGTCTCTCTGGGTCCTACGTCGTGCACCTCCGTCTCAAGCCAGCTGCTCTTCCCTCCCTCGTGTCTGCCTGCAGTCCTCCGCTTCTCCTGTGTCTGCCTACCAGCCTGCCCTCACCTTTGCCATCCTGCCTGTGTTCCCTCAAGTCCGCCAGCTTCAGCTCCACCACGTCCTTCTGCTCCAGCCATCTTCATCATCCCTCTGCTGCCCTCTGTTACAGTCTACTGGTTTCCTTTTCCACAACTCATCACCTTCAATAAAACACTGAAACGAACCTGTGTGTGTGGCTGAATTCGGGCTCAACAAACCCACCCCTGACAGTTTTCATGTGCATACATGATTCTCCATGGGAACAAACATACGCACAGCGTTGGCAGCTGGAGATCAGATGCATGTTTTTAGACTAAGACTTAACCATACCCTCTTTCAGTCCCACCAGGTTCTTTACCCACAACGAAGCGGTCTTCTCTATTGTAGACTCCTTTAGTGATAAAAGTAGTCTGGAAACTATACTTTGACAAATTTATTCTAACAAGGCAGAGACATTTCTGCTTCTCCAACATAAACACGCCTATCTACATCCTGTCCAGTAGTCGGTACAGTAGTCAGACAGCCGTGGAGAAAAAGTTCTTTGTGTGGAGAACATGCAGGGAGAGCCTTCAAGACAGGACTGAGAGAACAAAATGACATCATTCTCTGTGGAGCGAGAACAAATCTCTCATTTCTCATGGAGTGAGTAGTGACCTTTAGACAGAGAAGGAGAAGTTAACAGGGGGATTGGTTAGGAAGACATAGTCGGGCTAAGGCTAGGCTAGCGACCTCTTACCACACTGAGAAAAAAGTAAACACCGTGTGAAACATCGGCAGTTCTCAAACGTAAAGTGCAGCAACAGAGAATGTCTTTAAAACATGCTTATGTGTTAGAAACTGAGAGAGTAGTATACAATCGAGAGAGTCTGGAACACCAGACCACGATCTACACCAGGTAGCAACAGAAAACTGGAATTGATGTAATACGCCATACCCAATCACCTCCACACAATGGAGTCGTTACAGGAGCTCAGAGCAGGAGCTAGGAGCCACAATCAGACTTTTTTGGATCGATCCAAAATGGATCGAACTTTTTATTTACCTTTTTTTCTATCGCACCACACATCTAGCGATCAATAGTATATCATTACTGAATCTTCATCCAGCCCAAGTGTGGAGGACACTTTACCCTGCAAACTTCACCTCCTTTTAAATGAAACACAACAATTTAATTTTAGATGAACTGTGTGACGCCTTCAGTCCAGGATCTCCAGGAACAACCAGGCTGATGCATGAGACAGTCATCAGTTAAATTATATTAATGATCTCTTTCTTTGTCCCCACAGACCTCCAGAAGCCACATGTCTCCATGGAGGAGGAAGCTTCTTCCATCCAACAGCTCTGCAACCAGAGGAGAAGGTCCAGTCATGACCAGGAGGAAGCAGAACCTCAGTGGTCTGAAGAGGAACAGATGGAACCAGATCCTCCTCTGACTGAAGAACAAGGGGAATCAGTACCTCCATGGATTAAAGAGGAAATGGTGGAACCAGAACCTCTGCTGATTAAAGTAGAAAATGTTGAGCCTGAGTCTTTATTGGTTAAACAGGAACAACAGGAACCAGAACCACAGATTGAAGAGCAAGAGAACCCAGAACTTTCACTGATTGAAGAAGAAAAGGAAAAACATGATTCTTCAAAGCTTAAACATGAACAACAGGATCCTGAACATTTACCAACTAGAAGGGATCAGGAGGATGTCTGCAGCAGTCAGGAGGGAGAGCAGCTTGTCCAGAAGCAGTCTGTTGCTCTAATGGAGACCTTTACTCTTCAGGAACCTGAAGGAGAACCAAGAACTGAGCAGCTTTCCTTTCATATCTCTCCTGTAGTTCAGACCAAAGACCAGGAAGGAAGCAGCTCCACTGGGTCAGAGAGTCAGCCTCCTACTGACACTAAGAAAATGTCTTTAAAATGTGACGTTTGTGGAAAGACTTGGAAGAAGAAAAGTCAGTTGAAAAATCATTACAGAACCCACAAAGGTGAGAGACCTTTTACTTGTCAGATGTGGAAAAAGTTTCACTCACATGAGTTCTTTGTGTTCTCACACAGGGGAGAGACATTGTTCATGTGGAAAATGTGGACAAGGAATCATTTTGTCCTCTACCTCTGTTGCCAGTTGGAGCCTCCACTGAAAACAGACTTTCAGTCTCATTGGAATGCTTTTTAAGCTCAGACATCACAAAAAATAAGAAGTATAAACTTCATTATTTCAAATTGCCCCAATACTTTAAAAAGCTGAATTAGACCGACTGTAATTGACCCGTTTAAACCAATCAAGGCCCGTTCTGCAATAACTGGCTGGTTAACACAATTATTTAAAAAAGAATCTTCTATGAGAGAGAAACTGGCTCAGGATTAACACAATTTATATATGAGCACTGGCCCACTGGCTCTTATGGATAAACCGGCCCTGTTCTCAGCATGTCCGTTTTCAGAACAGATGATATTAGTCAGGTAACTAAACACAGCGCCCGACCGACCATTGAACGTGAGCATGAAAAAAATCCCGATCACTGGAACGCAAATAACGTTCCAGTGATCGGGATTCCATTCCCCATGGCAATGACAGGAAATAAGTTTGGAATTGCGCATGTCCTGCGAGTAGAATTAGAAATATTTAAAGAAGGCATATGGACAATATTAAACCATAAGAAACAATGCCGTTGCTGCTGAAAACCGCAAGAGAAAATTGTTGAAAAAGTCAATGCATGCGCGATATGAAAGTTATATGATGGAGAATTAAAGCTGCTTTCACCACACTTCACTGTTCAACACAAAAGGGGGAGTGTGTGTGTGTGTGTGTGTGTGTGTGTGTGTGTGTGTGTGTGTGTGTGTGTGTGTGTGTGTGTGTGTGTGTGTGTGTGTGTGCATTGAAAGGACATGGCAGCAAAAAAATTGTAAAAAAAATAAATAAAAAAGCCAGAAACGAAAAAGTAACGCAATAGTTACTTTTACTGGTAACTAGTTACTTTTATAGTGGAGTAACTCAGTTAGTAACTCAGTTACTTTTTGAGAGAAGTAACTAGTAACTATAACTAATTACTTTTTCAAAGTAACTTGCCCAACACTGGAAACAACAGACATCGTATTTTCACTCTTTTTTTTAACTATTGTTTTACGTATACAGTCAGTTAGCTGCACTGGCAAACAAACCTAAGAAGCTTAAGTTTTCAAATTTGCCTCGCTGCTGCCCAAAACCAACTGTAGGGTGTCCCGATACATCTGTTTCACTTATGATACAACAACGATGCTGCAGCTTTGAGTATTGGCTGATACCCATAGTGAGCTGATACGGTATCAGCTGGAAGTATACTTTTACTTTTATTATTTTGTACCGTGGGATGCTAGAAAAGGCTTGATCAGGTGAATTTACTCAAACAGAAAACAATGCACAATATGAGAACTGACCTATTTATTATTAAACAATGGATTACATAAACTACAAACTTAAACATAGGAATATTCTTCAATTGAATAAACTCTGATAAAATCAAATGATTTTAAAGTGTAAATAAAATTTTAAGGCCACTTCATCTTTTTTTATTTAACTGTCATGGTGCGTCTATATGGTGGAAGCATCTAAAGCTGGAGGGGAAATAAAAAAACACACAATACTATTCATTGTCCAGCTGTGCAAAGGTAAGAGTCCACAGTTCTAGTTTCACTGATTCTACCAAACGAAAACATAAACATTGGTCTAAGATTTTACTAAAACAAACAATTGATAACAAGAGCAAATATAAGTGAAACTTAACTGAATGGATGGCTTTCTTTCCTTCTGCTCCATCTCCACATTCTGCATTACTGATTTGACCCACTGCCAAACCAGCATGACCAGTTCTGCATGGGGTCAGTAATGGTGTTGTTGGTATTTCTATATATTTGGGTGGGGGGGGCAGCCAGAGGTAGTCTGACTGCCATTAGTTACAGAGATGAGATCCTCAGTCCCATAGTGAGACCAGATGCTGGTGCGGTTGGTCCTGGGTTCCTCCTAATGTAGACAATGCTAAACCTCATGTGGCTGGAGTGTGTCAGCAGTTCCTGCCAGACGAAGGCATTGATGCTATGGAGCAACCTGCCTGTTTTCCAGATCTGACTCCAGCTGACCACATCTGGGACATCATGTCTCGCTCCATCCACCAACACTACGTTGCACCACAGACTGTCCAGGTGTTGTATGGAGGTCATAGAGGAACATGGAGACCACGTTACTGAACCCTTTGATAACTTTCTAAAGTTATCAAAATGCTTTAAAATCGACATTAATATTCAATATTAATGCGGGAATAAGGCTCATAGCCCTATGGAATGATGGCAGAGTGAAATGATCCAGCTTTATGCTTTAAAACAAGCTCCTTTTGAATGTCCGGAACCGGATGTTAACAGAAGCTGCAAGCATTTTGGCTAGCGGATTTTCGGCATTAACTTTAAAGACTTTAGCTTTATTTTTAGTCATAATGAGTGGGCCGAATAACAAGGTATTAAATCCATGTGGAGATAACTTTTGTTATAACCCTAAAAACATGCGAATGATATTAGCAATACCATGAAACCGAAGGCTAGCATGAGCTACCTCCGTTAGCCCTTTGTAAAACCACCATGCAAATGATTTACAATAAAAACATTTCCTAATAAACCATTCAAACTTTCCCTTTGTGTCTCTCTGTCCAACCTGTCGGTGCCTCGTGTGAGTTTGGTCCACTTTGGCCATCCAAGGAAGAATAATGTAAAAGCAGGAAAGTCGTTGGTCTGTTCAGCGGCGGGCTAGCGTGCAGCTCTGTAGCCTAGCAACATGTGTTGAGAATCGGAGGCCTGGGCTCTGGGATGTCCTCTGAACCGCCACGATTTCAGCAGGTTCTCCTCAGCATTCGAAAATAGATTGCTTTGTCGGCTTTCCAGCTCCATCTGGGGTTCGCTTCCCTGTAAAGGCTGACAAAAATAAAGAAAGCTGTTTCGGCAATCTGTACTTCATGGCTGGTTTGCACAGAAGTCGGAGTGCAACTTAGCTTCGATCAGTGTGCTGATTATATGGATTTAGTCAGGTCCTCCGCTCCACAGAGGAGGAGAATGCCCCTCTTTCGTCTGGTCACTCCATCGAAGCAGGCAGATGAGTTTAGCAGCACTTCCGTGCAGCTGGGGCCTTTTGGGCCTTAAGTCGCATGGCTGCTGGTCAAAGCAGACCCTGGATCAGGCGTGGCTGGCCCAACAACATTCCTTCAGATGTCCCAGTCAGAGGGGACGATGTGGCCTCATGGTTCAGCCAGCCTCCCTCTCCTCCTTTTATCTAAAGGAGGGAGGAGGTGACGGCTGGTAGCTTTGTCCTGGAGGAGTGGCCTGAGAGAAGGGCTGATCAGAAGTGCTCTGACCTTTTATCTGTGTGGGGGGGGTTACAGCAGCACCCTGCTGAGAGTGAGGCCCTCCCAGCTGAAACTCTCCTTTGTGGCTGTGGTCAGAATTCAATCTGACATCAATTATTTCATCATGGCTTTAATATGGCACAACAATATTGAACTATGTAAAGAACTAATTATTTAATAATATTTCAAACATTCAGTTCCAGGATGTGTTATTTTAGTGTTCCCTTTATTTTTTTGAGCTGTGTATTGTACGTGCAGCCCTGGCCATTTTATGCTGTTGGTTAATTACCTATTATTAGAAAAAGAACACATAAACCCTGAATTCAAACACAACCCTTTATTCAACCAACTTTATACCAAAAATGCAAGTTTTCTAAAAAGAAAAAAATAATACGTAATCTCTGAACTCTTTGAAGGTGACACAGCTTTCCTGGGTCTGCGTTTGTGATTCGTTGGGAGGATGAACTGATTGTTGTATTAACCTACATGATTGGCTAGAATGCAGAAGGAAAGAAAACTGTTCTTCTTTCAAACTTTTTATTTACCTTTTGTTCTATTGCACCACACATCTAGCGATCAATAGTCCAGCCCAAGTGTGGAGGAAACTTTACCCTGCAAACTTCACCTCCTTTTAAATGAAATACAACAAAATAATTTTAGATGAACAGTGTGACGACTACAGTCCAGGATTTCCAGAAAAAAAACAAGCTGATGCATGAGGCAGTCATCAGTTGAATTATAATAATGATCTCTTTCTTTTTCTCCACAGACCTCCAGAAGCCACATGTCTCCATGGAGGAGGAAGCTTCTTCCATCCAGCAGCTCTGCAACCAGATGAGAAGGTCCAGTCATGACCAGGAGGAAGCAGAACCTCAGTGGTCTGAAGAGGAACAGATGGAACCAGATCCTCCTCTGATTGAAGAACAGGGGGAACCAGAACCTCCACTGATTAAAGAAGAAAATGTGGGGCCAGATTCTGCAAGGCTTAAACATGATCAGCCAGATCCAGAAAATTTAGCAACTAGACAAGACCAGGAGGATGTCTGCAGCAGTCAGGAGGGAGAGCAGTGTATCCAGAAGCAGTCTGTTGCTCTAATGGAGACCTTTACTCTTCAGGAACATGGAGACCCAAAAATTGAGCAGCTTTCCTTTCATATCACTCCTGTACTTCAGACCAAAGACCAAGAAGGAAGCAGCTCCACTGGGTCAGAGAGTCAGTCTCATACTGACACAAAGAAAATGTATTTAAAATGTGATGTTTGTGGAAAGTCTTGGAAGAACACGAGTCAATTGGAAAAACATTACAGAACCCACACTGAAAAGAAACCTTTTTCTTGTCAGACATGTGGAAAAAGTTTCACTCAGTTGAGGGATTTAAATGTTCACATGAGAACCCACACAGGTGAGAGGCCTTTTTGTTGTCAGACATGCGGAAAAAGTTTCACTCAGCTGAGTCATTTAAATAGTCACACAAGAACCCACACAGGTGAAAGACCTTTTTCTTGTCAGACATGTGAAAAAAGTTTCACTCATTTGGGTGATTTAAATGTTCACATGAGAACCCACACAGGTGAAAGACCCTTTTCTTGTCAGACATGTGAAAAAAGTTTCACTCAACTGAGTGCTTTAAAAGTTCACACCAGGAGCCACACGGGGGAAAGGCCTTTTTCTTGTCAAACATGTGGTAAATGTTTCGCTCAAGTGGGCGCTTTAAATGTTCATAAGCGGACCCACACAGGTGATACTCCTTTTACTTGTCAGATATGTGGAAAAAAATTTACTCAGCTGGGTTCTTTAAAAGTTCACACCAGAAGCCACACAGGGGAGAAGCCTTTTTCTTGTCAGACATGTGGAAAAAGTTTCACTCAAGTGGGTGCTTTAAATGTTCACAGGAGACACCACACAAGGGAGAGACCTTTTTCATGTGGAATATGTGGACAAAGCTTTATTGCAGGTCGCAATTTGAATATTCACATGAAACAAAGACATAAAAGTAAGAGGTAATAATTTTGGGCAAACAAATATTTTAAAAAGCTTATCCAAAAAAATGTATGTGCATGATTTTTTAAATACTTTTGTCAACTCTTCAAATAAAAATGCAAGACGACATCCACCAGCAATTTCTCAACCTTTTTTTATTAAATGTTATTAAAAAGTGCCAATTCACAACACCACTCATCTGAAGGCACTTTACAAAGTCAAATTCAATCAAATAATCCAGACAGATTGTTCAAAAAGTTTTGTCTGTAAGGAAACCCAGCAGATTGCATTGAGGGTTGACAAGCAGCATTTACTCCTCATTAAAGAGCATTTAGCCATGAGGGTCAGTCATCTGCATTGCCTCTGATTAGAGGAAGATGTGTCAGCAAGGACACGTATGCATTATAGTATGATCTTCTCCATCAGTGTGATGAACGGATCACTGATGTCATACTGTGCAGGCCCCTGACACAATTGGTCACAACCTAATTGGTTGTTTGTGATTATTTTGAATCAGCAATTAAATGGTCGCTAAGAGGTGTCAAATTCTCTCTCTCTCATATATATATATATATATATATATATATATATATATATATATATGTTGATATTTGAAATGGATGACCATTCAAAATGGCAGTTTACCTGATTGGCAGGTAAATATGTGTGGACCTGTTGCTGTAATATAATGTGCTTTGATATTAACAGGTCCTGCAAAAATGATCTGAACAAAAGTCTAAAAAATCTATAACCATGTGTGTAAGTGACTGGCTTGCTTGGGCCCCACAAGATCACATGTTAAAAAAATCCATAATCATCAACCAGCTTTCTTGGGTTCCATGAGGAGCAGCACTAAAGATGTGTGCGTGCTCAGATAACTGGCTGAGTGTTGTTTGAGGCTAACCAACGTTAACATTAACTGATGAAAAGACATACCTTAAGGCCTTTAAAACACCACAGGACTAAAACCCAGATCCTGACAAAATACAAATTAGAAAATTTCCATCTGACAAGGATAAACTAAGAGGACAAGAACAATTTTCCAAAGTTTACATACCACAGCTAGACGTTGAGAATCTTACGTTGAGATTTTGGACACTTTTCTTATCCCATCAATTGAAAGGATGTTTGGGGATGATGAAATCATTTTTCAAGATGATAATGCAGCTTGCCATAGAGCAGAAACTGTGAAAGCATTCCTTGAAAAAGACACATAAGGTCAATGTCATGGCCTGCAAATAGTCCAGATCTTAATCCAATTGAAAATCTTTGGTGGAAGTTGAAGAAAACGGTCCATGACGAGGCTCCAACCTGCAAAGCTGATCTGGCAACAGAAATCAGAGAAAGTTGGAGCCAGATTGATGAAGAGTACTGTTTGTCACTCATTAAGTCCATGCCTCAGAGACTGCAAGCTGTTATAAAAGCCAGAGGTGGTGCAACAAAATACTAGTGATGTGTTGGAGCGTTCTTTTGTTTTTCATGATTCCATATTTTTTTCCTCTGCTTGGTCTAAAAAAGTAACCGTTACTGACTTCATGACTGTTTTTCTTGATTCCTTTTAGTGTTTGTTAAAGCCAGACAGTTGCCATTTGAAATGACTGGTTTTGTGTCATGTTTGTGATCTGTTTTTTTTCTACAAAATTAAACAACTGAATGAACATCCTCCAAGGCCGGTGATTCCATAAATTTTGCCAGGGGTTGTACATCCAGACAGGTACCGGAACTACACACCAGTGCATGCACCAGTTTCGGCAATTTATGAAACATGTCATCTCAAGGCACTTTGCAAAGTCAAAATTCAATCAGATTAAACAGATTGGTCAGAAAAATTTCTCTCAAAGGAAACCTAGTAGATTGCATCAAATCTTGACAAGCAGCATTCACTCCTGGAGAAGCGTAGAGCCACAAGGACAGTCATCTTCACTGTCCATGGCTTTGCAGCAATCCTGATACTGAGCAAGCATGAAGCGACAGTGGAGAGGAAAACTCCCCTTTAACAGGGAGGAGAACCTCCATCAGAACCAGAACCAGGCTCAGTATGAACGCTCATCTGCCTCGACCGACTGGGGCTTAGAGAAGACAGAGCAGAGACACAGAAGCACACATTGATCCAGTAATCTGTTCTACATTAGATGGTAATAGTGGATGATCTGTCTTCTCTGGATGATGTTACAGCTAACAGAACCCCAGACCAGGTGTAACTACTATGAAGATAAAAGAGAGAGAACAAAAAGCTGAAATGACAACAAGCAATGCAAATTGGAGAACTCAGCAGAGTGAGAAATAGGCCCTGATGTCCTCCAGCAACCTAAGCCTATAGCTTAGATAACCACTGTACGCTAAGGTAAATGTAACAATTAAATGACTGTCTTTCTTAGGGGAAAACGTAACGTCACTAAGTAACCTGTGGCAACGCAGCAAAAATAATGCTGTATTAATTCAGACTCTGAATATGTTCAGATATCTTTCATACTGGGTTATTGTGTTAAGTACTGACATGCTATTATTTTACTCACCGTTTGTATTGTTTTTTTCCAAGTGGAAAAAAAGTTTCCTCTGCATTGTGAAAAGTCTCTTCACGTGCAGTCTTAGCCTGAGGTCGTTAAATGCAGGAAGTAACATAAAACTGTCAGAATTTAAGTGATTTCTTTTCACTCCTGGCACCCGCGATAATTTAAATTAAGAGATTGGACACCAAACTATTAGTTCTGCTTATGCAAAGAGTTAGACCTACACTTTCAATTAGGGACTGAAATAAAAAGAAATACCGGGTTTGAATCCGTAATTCGGTTCCCATGCAGTTTTACACAAGATACAAAAACAAAAATATCAAAATATCAACGTTAGATATAAAATAAAGGTTCAAAGATTCTTTATGTTCACCGCATGTTACCGTGGGGAAATTTCTTTTTGGCCACTCTGGCTCAGAATATAAATAATGAAGGCAGACAAACAAACAATGAGCAGGGGTTACAGTGTTTTTTTTCCATTGTAGCATTCAAGAGAGATTAAAAACATTAAAGGATGATTGAAAAGTTTGTATGAAGTACTTGTCCTTCATGAGTGACAGAAAACATTAAATAATATTACATTAAATAAGCACACCTAGTGCTGTCATGATGCCTTTTAGCTGAAATGATGCAAAAATCACTTCCTGAAACTTAAGGAAGTAAATGTTTGTCTTTTAGATCACACGGCAATCCCATCCCATGAAGAATAACTGTCATTGGCCAAAACGCGGAACAAGGGGGTCCTCATAGGTCAATTTTTACACCCACCCCAACATCAAAATAACTCCCAGACCCCACAGGACAGTAGACTCCCAGGCTGGGTTCACCCAACCCCTCCTGCACATCCCCTACCTACAGGATGCAGTCCCTGAAGGTGAGAGCATTTATAATGAGATGTTAACAACCAAACTCCCCACCAGCTTGAGAGGCCCCAAGGCCTGCCAGCAAATCAGAGTTCTTCCCTTAATTTTCCTCACACCAGGATAAATAGAAATGTCATTTCACCCAGGAAGTCAGCTTCTGCGCCTTAGCACAATAAATCTAATTTGTTAGTAGGAATGCAAAGCATCAAACTATGTATTCTTAGCTAAACAGACCAGAGTTAACTGATCGCTTGAGGAATCAAACCAGATTGCTACGGCGACATTTCTTTAATATCAGATTAATATGACTTTTACACAAGGACGACATTACAGATTGTTTTCAAAGTTCAGACACAAGTTAGTGTCACTGTTTTTTTCTGGTTGATCTACTAACCCTTGTGGACACGTCTGTCCCATAACTCCTGCATGTTGTATTCTTAATACCCTACAGGGGTTATTTTAATGGATTAAACTCGATTCTGTATTTGATTTTTTTTACACGATGATGATAAAGACACTTAGTCTGCTGCCACAGTGAGGGGACAGAGAGATGCTTACTGATGTCCGGTCTTTAAAAGTCGAATCTAACAGTTGTACTTTCCACCTGTGAAACTCAGCTCACCTCTGTTGAGGTGAGAAGTCAAACCTTCTGACCTCATTTAGAAACAGTAGACATGCAACTTAAATTAAAATAGTTTTCTGTCCCTAAAGCTCCCTATGAAAAAGCTGTACGAGGTTTGCTTACAGGAAAAAATAGAGACATTTGTAATCATAAAAACTGAGCTGCAGAAAACTCAACTCGTCTGTTAAATGTAGACGAGGCGTTCACAGGGTTGGATGATTTTATTTTGACAAAAATATTAACTGCTAGATTTACACTTGCAGGCCATAGAGAAGATTTAAATTAAAGAACTTGTCTTAGTTGGGAAGTGATGAGTAAATCAGAAATTAATACATGTTGCATCTCAAACTGCTCAACCGTCTCCCGTCAGCCTTCCACTCCAGTCCAGCAGGGGGCGGTAAATGGACCAATCAGCTGCTTTGTCTCAGTGACGTTCACCGGAAGTGAAACTAGAAGGCTCCAGCAGCAGCGTGTATGGACTCAGCAGGAAGACGGTTGTGTTTTCGTTTCTCAGCTGAATCTTTGCGTAGTTTCAGCAACAATGTCTTCAGTTCAGCATCTGAGAGAGTTTATCAGAGAGCGACTAACTGCTGCTGCTGAAGAAATCTTCTCAGAGGTTGAGAAAACCATCGTCCGCTACGAGGAGGAGCTCCATGGTCTCCGCAGGATGATGGCTATCAGCTGGAAACCAGAACTAAAGCTGAGCAGAACCGCCATGGAGCTGCAGAGACAAAGTTCTGGTAGGTCCGGATAACGGTGCTGATGTGTTCATGGAGCAGTTGCTGATACTTGCTGCCATAGACATCATAAACGTAGACGCCCCATTGGGCGCAGGTTTGTGCGTCAACGTCACCGCCATATTGTATGTGGCAGAAAGTAGTGAACGTCTATGTTCCCTGTGTATAAGTGTTAGCAGAGTCTCTTACATCAGCTTTCCACGTAGCCATTTAAAACACACTCAGTCTGCAATTCCTTTTTGTGTGATCACCGTTCACTCACGGGCACACTCATTTATTTCCACACAGGTGTAGGCCATTGATTATCTTGTCACGTGAGCATGTAAGTGTGACGTCATCTTTACCACAGAAACAATTAACAATAAACAACAATGAGAGCACAGCTCAACACCCCCACTTGCTCACATTTCATAACATTGTCAATAACACAAATTCAGTCTTATACACCCAAAACTTAACATTCTTCATAAGACATTCTGTACAGTTATTTCATACTTTACCAAAAAGAAAACCATTAAACATTGACAATTTAGATTTGGTTGCTGGTTTGGTCATTACGTCAGCAACCATCTGATCTGTTGGACAGTACTCCAGGGTAATCCTGCCTGAATTTAACATGGACCTCACAAAATGGTATTTAATGTCCACATGTTTGCATGTCTGTCTCTGTACAGGACTTTTAGCTAATGCTATAGCTTCCTGGTTGTCCTCATAGATTTTGCATCTGTATTCTCGACCATTAAATGATTTTAAGAGCTGCTGCAAGTAGATGCACTCCTGTGTGGTTGCAGCCAAAGCCACATACTCAGCCTCACAAGTTGACAAAACTACAGTGGGCTGTCTTTTTGATTTCCATGACACTGGTGGACCATCTTTGGATAGACTGATGCAATAACCTGATGTACTTCTTCGGTCACTCACATCAGCTGCCCAATTTGCATCAGTGTATGCATATATGAAGCCATCATCTGTGTGCTTCTGAAAGCTGAGTACTTTGCTTTCAGTGCCTTTTAAGTACCTTAGAGTGTGTTTAACAGTAGTCCACTGCTCAGTAGTTGGTGTTGTAAAATACTGTGACTATTTACTGACTACAAAACACAAGTCTGGTCTTGTACAAATAGCTAGATAGATCAGACTACCAACAATTTCTCTGTATCTTTTCACATCCACCAATGTTTCAGCATCCTCACTGTAGTCTAGTCTCTGTTCACACGGTGTAGCTAGCTTTACAGTTTTGCATGTCAAACCTCTCCAGTATTGTTGACAAATATGTACTTTGAGACATTTTAACACAGTCTTTGGTTTGTTCAAAATCAATTCCTAAGAAATGAGTTAACCGTCCAAGGTCTTTCATTCTGAAGTGAGAGTTTAGCATATCTTTTACATTTTGCATAATCATGTCATCATTTGTTGCAATAATCAAATCGTCAACCCAAATTATTATGTACACTTCCTGATCATCTGTAATTTTATTGTACACACAATGATCAGCTGGATTTTTGCACAAAGTCATTCTCACATAGTCATGCAACATTTTGTTCCAGTTGTGTCCTGATTGTTTAAGTCCATACAGGGATTTTACAAACCAGTCTGTCATTTCCTTTAGCTTTGACTTCATAACCTTGTGGCTGTTCCATATGTTCTCAAATTCAATCGGTGCATGCAAATAGGCCGTTTTTACATCCACCTGGTGGACACTGAGATCCTCTTGAGCTGCTTTTTGTGAAAACACTGGGATACTGGTCATGTTAGCAGTAGGAGACAAAGTCTCCTCATAGTTCCCACCCTGTGTCTGACTGTATTCCTTGGCTACAAATCTTGCCTTGTATTTGTCAGATCCATCAATGTTCTTTTTCAGTGCATAGACCCACTTGCCCTCCACTACTTCTTTGCCCTTATCACGAATTCAGTGACGTTCTCCATAGGTGATTTTTGTGAGTTCAGTGTACAAGTTTATCACTCTGGGCTTTCCAGAGTGCTTGTCGCCTCACGCATCACCAGCGACAAGCTCTTATCATCCAGAAACTGGACGAGTTCCGCGTATTCCTCCGCGTTCCTCTCATCGTCACTGTCGTCATCTGTGCCTGGTGCGTTCAGGATAGCGTCCTTCAGCCCTTGCAGACGGAGGTGGCCCAAAAACTTAGTCTCCCACAGCTCGTATCCTTTTTCGTCTCCATCAAACACGAGCCTGCCCCAGCGACTTGGTGCTGTGTCCTTCTCTCTTTCTGACATGTTTAAATAAACTCAGGTGCACGCATGTAACGCCACGACATTCACCTGTTACACCACTTAAAAGTGTGACGAATGCTCTGGGCCCATAACCTGTTAGCAGAGTCTCTTACATCAGCTTTCCACATAGCCATTTAAAACACACTCGGTCTGCAATTCCTTTTTGTGTGATCACCGTTCACTCACGGGCACACTCATTTATTTCCACACAGGTGTAGGCCATTGATTATCTTGTCACGTGAGCATGTAAGTGTGACGTCATCTTTACCACAGAAACAACTAACAAACAATAATGAGAGCACAGCTCAACAATAAGTATTCAGATAGAAAGATAAAGATGGAACGCTGGAGATAGGCACCAGTAACCCCCGCGACCCCATGAGGGATTAAGTGGGTCAGAAAATGGATGGATGGATAAAGATGGAGTTTACATATACTTGTAAAACTATATATAGATAAATTGATAGAGATTGGCAGCCAAATTGGCTTTTGATCAATGTTTTGATCGATGTGCATACATAGATTTTGAAGTACTCTAAATAAATAAGTGTGGAGAGAGAGAGAGCAAGGTGTATATGTGTATGTGTTATGAACATAAAAATCAATTGGTTAAATCTAAACATTGTGGTCTTTATTATTTCATAAAACCATGTGAACCTTTTAAGATCCGGTATAGACACAGATTAGCAACAGACTTTTTGGGGGAGGATTAAAGAGATAAAATTACTAATATGAGAAAAAAGTCATAGGAGAATAAAGTAAAAAAAAAAGACAAAAGTGGTAATATTATGGGAAAAACGTCATATTATGACGATTAAGGGGGGACATTTCCAGGATAGTCACAGTTTGCAGAACTAAGCCCTGGAGTAATAGGGCCAGGTTAGATTCTTATAATTATTTTTATTCTTTACAAGAATAAAGTCAGGAGAAAGAAGCCAAAGGGATACGAAAATAAACTCGTAATATTACAAAAATAAAAATATTATGAATACAAAGTATATTCTAGATTAAAGTCCCTCTGATACTGTTTAAGTGACTAACTGCAGATTTGCCACATTTAACATGGCGGACGCTCTGACGCATCCCAGCATAGGCAGAACCCGCCCAACGAGGCGTCTACGTATATAATGTCTATGATTACTGTTCTGTCTCTCTTCGAGGTCGGTCATGTTTTTCTCTCCTCTCCAGCTTTCACCCCCCATCCCCCTCTCCTGCTTCTGCTGCTATGTCTTGTCTTTCTGAGCTCTTTCTTCATATCAACCGAACTCTGAAAAACATGGATCTGGTAAGCTGGTCTCTCAATGCTATTGATACATTTTTGTCGACGGGTAGGCAATAAAAGGGGGACCCGTCCGGTCCTGATTGACTCATTTTGTGGGATACACCCTATATTCCTGGATGGAAACCGGTGTGTCTTTCGACTTTGTCATTCTTGGACGTTTGAAACGTTTGCATGTTTGGATTCAAGATACTTGGATTTCTACTTATTGGATCTGGTGGATTTCTGATGTATCAGCAAATACAGCGGATCTCGGTAGCCATTTGGCCTTGATCAGTCTACTGGCTGCATATGACGCGCTCACTAAGGCGGTGAACGGACAGACCTGGAAGGTGGAGGAGCAGAGCCGAAAAGCTGGATGTGCTGGAACGCAGACTGGCTTGGTGGTTAAACTCAAGGGGAGATGGGATAAAATCTGGAAGTGAAGCGCGGAAAACCCCAACAATTTGGAAGATTGGATTTCACCATTTGGAGCCAGCAAAAGACTTAAAGCTGACAGGAAAGGCAGTGCAGCTTGTCTCCTAACAAATAACATATTCGGTCTGCCTCCCTATCTAATCACTCCTGAATTGTTATGGCGAGAGCTCAGAACTCTCCCTGCTCCCTCCTCCCCCACTGACACCTGCGGATGCTTTCTGAACTGTTGGCCGGCTGATAACATCAAGGACAATGTCCTCTGAAGCATTCCTGGAAATATAAACACTTTCACCCAAACAGACACACATAACTGATGCTCATATAAACACGACTAGTCTAAAATGTTTACCTTCTGCTATATGTGTCTCGTCTTATTTGTGCTTTTTGTGCAAGAGGTTTTTGATATCTCAAACTGTATCCTGTTATAGGATAAAGTATTAGTTATGTTTTTTTCCCTCCCACCTTCCTTTTTGTTGCCTCTATCTTTTCACAGAGTAATGGCAGCGCCATGTGGGCACCGTGTAAGGCGGTTCCTTGGCAGCAAGGCCTCAGTAAATTTTCTCCCCCTGAAATTTTTGTTTATGTTATGGCGATTGTACTGACACAGCAATTTCTCTCTGGGATTATTAAAGTATTTCTGATTCTGATTGCTGCAACTCCAGCTGCTGTTGCTCAACAGGGCTGGACAGCAACTGGGTTTACTCAGAGCTCTGGTGCTGCAGAGGTTGATGGTTCTGAAATGCTGCAGCAGAACCAGAACATGTCTGGTACCATCTGTTCAGTCCAGACTGCGGATGTTAACCTGGGGTCCGTTCTTCGTACGTCGCTAACTCAGTTAGCAGGATTTCTTTTTTTTTTTTTTTTTTTTTTTTTTTTTTTTTTTTTTTTTTCTCCCAGTGTCCTGTCTAGCACTATGGCAATAGGAATTGATATCTCAATGCCAGATGGAGCTCGACAGATTTTGCTTTTACAAGTGGAGCAAACAGCTTTCGCCATAGTGCTCCACTTGATTTATGCTTGTAAATAGCTTTATTATGATTCCTGCAAGGAGAATTTCAAATTATATGGACATGACAATGGGAGAGTAAAGGAAGAACAAAAAGTGAAAGAAAAGAAAAAAAAAAGAGTAGAGGTGAAAGAAAGAGGAGATAAAAGGAAGAGAATGATAAAATGTCCTCTGTCTGCTCCATCACCTGGAAAGAGACACAAAAAGAACAGCACAACCAACAGACATAAAGCAACAGATACACTCGAATAACACCTAGGTGCCATTGCTAAATCATATATATTATTATGTAAGCTGACATGTGTAATGTGATATTTGAAAAAAGAACGTGACACCACATAAATAAATAAATAAATTATAAGATTACTGTATATAAGTGAACACTTAATACCTGGGACCCAGCACCAGTGGGAGATGTGAGAGTGCACTAGTTTAGGTGAAGATTATCCAGAAATAGCTTGATAGTGATTGTGGAGAACCAAAGACCCACCTTCCCCGAGCACAGAGGCAGGCGTCAGGGGACCCGTAGCCCCGGACTCCCAAAGGGGTCCCTAAAGCAGGTCGCCCAGGAGGGGCCGACACAGGATATCTGCAACCCCCCCCCCAAGGAAGGAGCAGAGACGACCCCGAGGAAATCCCCCAGCCACCGCAATGCCGACGCCCTCAAGAGCCGCGGAGACGAGCCCGTGGGCTCCGCCGGCAGCCAGCCCCGCTGAAGTGGTCCCGGCCATGGGCACTGAGGGCCAGAGGCCCCCGGGGCGCCCCGCCCCCGCGACGAGGGCCCCGGCCGCCCCCCGGGGGGCCAGGCCCCGCGAAGAGGCCGCCAGGAGCGGGCCGGCGCACGCCCGGGAACCCGCCCCAAACCCGAAGCCAACTAACGCGCCAGGGGGCCAAGGCGCCCGCCAACGAAGTGGAGGAGGGCAGGACGTGGGGGGATGGGCTCCGCACCTATCGGAGACTTGAGATGTTCTTGGGAGAGGGAGCGGACCACACCCATACCTGGGGAAAAAAAAAAAAAAAAAAAAAAAAAAAAAAAAAAACTCATTCACCCCATCCCTCCCTTGTGCCCCACTCGCCACACACAAAAAAAAAAAAAAAAAAAAAAAAAAAAAAAGACGCTGTACACACATTCCCACATAACACTCACATCCAACACTGACCAAAGGGGGGGGGGTCACCCCAAATCGACTATACGACTGCTTGTGCCCGACCCCCGGCCCCGGCCCCCGACCAGACGCCCCCCGGACCGGGCCCCCCCAAGAGGGCGGGCCAACACGACCCGCAGGATTTCATTGTTGACGATTTGGCATGATCTTGGATCGTTTGGTTCTTCGAAAGACATCCTGCACTTGTTGTCATAGCAACATGTGCGCCAGCTTCAGCCTGCTCGAGAGCAGGCTTATTTCATGTAAACAAGATTAGATCACGGCTGTATAAGCGGAGGAGATAGGGAAGTCTGCCGTAGCCATGTCCATTTTTACGACTGCAACCTGTTGCGGAAGGTGCAAGAATAATTTGCAGAGTTTTTCAAATTAATCGCGTATTGCGCAATAGACAGGATCCTTTAGCGCAGCGCGACAGTGTAATTGTAGAGAGATTTTCTTGGTGGCTGTTATAAACAAACACATCATTTAACAGTGGCTTTTAAAGAGGAAAAAGTGGTGTTAGAGCCATAAATCTAAAATATTTAAGTTATTTGTATGACGGTTTGCTTTTTATTTTTATCCTATTCAGTAAGATTTGTTCGGGCCATTTTATTGTGAAGTTTAGTTTACTTTGAAAGGCTTGCTTCCTGTCGAGCCGTATATTCTATTAGAAAAAATTATGGATGGATTATCTAGCCACGGAGCAATACAGTTTTACCGTGTAAACTGTGGATGACTTGGAAAAGGAAAATGTTCATTTTTTATGGATAAAGATCCAAAATTCCCAGTTTGCACATGTCCTTTACTTCCCGTGTCTAAGGAATGACACTGAAATTTGGATCTCTTGACATAAAAAGTGCCTTTTTAAAATAAAGTATAATAATTAAAGGCTACCATTTTGTAGAATATTCTTGTATTTCACTTTTACTTGTTCCCATGTTCTAGTGGGTCCTGTGGAGGCTCTGACATAAAAGAACAAAGTAAATATGAGATTATTAAAATGCAAAAATTCATACTGTAGAAAGTGATAGAAACATCTACCATGGACAGTATTTACACATTAATTTGTCTGCTGCTTTTTGCCAGCCCTCTCTCCTGGCTTTAACAGATTTTGAGGTGTTTTAATTAATGACTCAAATTCAGCATAACCTTCCATTAAAAGCTCTTGTTCTGCTTGGGAGAAAAACTGTGGGCGTTCTTTGGCCATGCTGAACAGCCAATAGCAGCGTTGCTGATCATTGTTTCTACTATCGACACATTTCCCCTTTTAAACAAACGCAGGAACGCGCAGTTGTCTCAGATAACTCAATCCAGCCATACTAATCATAAACAACAGGTGTGTTGAAGAACCCAATTAGCCGGATCATGATTAGCCGGATGAAATCATCTTGGATGTGTCATTTGATCTTGGATGTTTTAAGCAACGTACGAAGAACGGACCCCAGGTAACTCTGATCATTAAAGCAGCGCCGCGGTGAGAATCAGCTGGAAAACGCAGATGTTTATGTGGGCGGGGCTTTTCGGGACCCCTCTGCTCAACCAGGAAATAAACAAACAACCCGTGTTCAGCTTTAAAAACTACAGATGATTGCAAAGTGTTGTCTGCTCCGTGAAACCTCAAGAAACCGCCGTTAGAAATGTTTTTAATCGCTGTAATGTTTCATGTTTTAATTCAGGGGTCACCAACCTTTGTTTAAACTGAGAGCTACTTTGTTGGTGTTGTCTTACGAAGGACTGCCAGCACTGACCTTTGACCTAGAGGATTCAGAGTTATTAGTCTTACATTGATGTAAAAATCTATATAAATAGAAATGTGACTAAACAGGAAGAGTAACTGAATAAAGTAAAGTTGTAGATGGCGCTCACTGGTGGATTGTGCTTTTTTTTTAAGAACAGGCTCATGGGTGGCACATGTGGTCCTGGGGGGGCTACTTGGCCACCAGGTCAGTGACTCCTGTGTTAAATAAACCTGCTAACTGACAGCTGCAGCTTGTCCTGTTTACGCTGCGGTTAATCACTGAGAGCCAGCATAAAGTGACATAAAATGTTCCAGCAGAGCGACTGAGTTTACTGCCAGGTCTAAACACCTAAAACATTCATTTGACAAAGACAATAGAGAAAGAGACAGCAGTTAATTATAAATCTTACAAGGAGAACGTCAGAAGCATTCAGATGCATCTTCTACCCGTTCTTAAACACATCCCTGTCGCCTCCTACTTTTATGACTGTCTAAGGAGTGTAGGGGAGGCATACAGCAATGTGACCTTCAACATCATCATCTAGCAGTTCAGATACACAGAACAATTGAGCGTTCAGTTCTCAGGGAAAGGAGTTTTCCACAGACGGTCAGGTGCAAAAACAACTTTATATCATGAGAATTTTTCTCTTCGCAGACCTTACTCTGTCACATAAGAGAGAAAGATTAGTCATCTGAAAGACACTTTAATATCTGAATAAACTCAAACCTTAAAAGCTTTTTAATAGTAATGAGTAAATGCGTGATAAATACGATGAATATGGAAAATAATACATAGGGAATAGTAAAAATAATTCTAACAAGCTGAAACAGCTCAGCAGAAGGTGGGGTTTAGACTGAGTTCTGGATGGACAGAGCTGTGAACGAATCACCCGCAGCCCAGAGAGCAATTATATTCAGGGAGC
Source organism: Fundulus diaphanus (assembly GCA_037039145.1). NCBI lineage: Eukaryota > Metazoa > Chordata > Actinopteri > Cyprinodontiformes > Fundulidae > Fundulus > Fundulus diaphanus. Next base: position 4,480,160 of record CM073133.1, read on the forward strand.
AAATCTTTATACAGTGAATCCCCCCCCCCCCCCCCCCCCCTTCCTGGTGTTGATGCCCGCTGTTATACTGCAAGAGTATACAGGTGGTTCATGGAGGATGAAGAAATTAAACCATATCCTGGCCTCCACACTCCCCTACCTAAACCCAACAGAGCATCTCTGGGACACCATGTTGATGTCCATCCAGTGTCACCAGGTTACACCTTAGACTGTCCAGCAGCTCAGTGATCCATCACTGGATTCCCACCAGAACACATTCCTTTGTACATTGATGCTAGCAGCATTAGCGTAGCCATGAGGCACCATAAAAATCTTCATTTTTTCATGTCTCTCCGTTCTTCTGAACAACGCTATTGTTTTTATTTTATTGATAAAGAAGTCTCCATATGTCTTTCTGGCTACAGTCGACATGTTAGCTAACTCTGGACTTTATTCCAGCTTACTTGTTTAAGTGTGTTTTTCAGTGCAATGGTCCTTGTGTGCTTGACATAGTAAATGCCTCTTTAGCTTCTGGTCAGGTACCTGTTTGTCTGAAGAGTGCTGACATCCACCCACAGTTCAATTTTAGATGAACTGTGATGCCTACAGTCCAGGAACAACCAGGCTGATGCATGAGACAGTCATCAGTTGAATTATATTAATGATCTCTTTCTTTGTTCCCACAGACCTCCAGAAGCCACATGTCTCCATGGAGGAGGAAGCTTCTACCATCCAACAGCTCTGCAACCAGAGGAGAAGGTCCAGTCATGACCAGGAGGAAGCAGAACCTCAGTGGATTAAAGAAGAAGACATGGAGTCTGGGTCTTCATGGGTTAAAGAGGAACAAAGGGAACGGGAACCACTAATTGAAGACCAAGAGGACCCAGAAGTTCCACTGATTGAGAAAGAAAAGGAGGGACCAGATTTTTCAAAGCTCAAACATGAACAGCAGGACCCAGAAAATGTAGATACTAGAATGTATCAGGAGGATGTCTGCAGCAGTCAGGAGGGAGAGCAGCTTGTCCAGAAGCAGTCTGTTGCTCTAATGGAGACCTTTACTCTTCAGGAACGCGAAGGAGAACCAAGAACTGAGCAGCTTTCCTTTCATATCTCTCCTGTAGTTCAGACCAAAGATCAGGAAGGAAGCAGCTCCACTGGGTCAGAGAGTCAGTCTTTCACTGACACTAAAAAAATGTCTTGTCCAAAATGTCTAAAACTTCTAAAATGTCTAAAATGTCTAAAATGTGATGTTTGCGGGAAGTCTTGTAAGAGCAAGAGTCTATTGAAAGAACATTACAGAACCCACACAGGTGAGAGGCCTTTTCCTTGTCAGACATGCGGTAAAAGTTTCACTCGAATGTGTCATTTAAATAGACACAAGAGAATCCACACAGGTGAGAGACCTTTGCCTTGTCAGACATGTGGAAAACGTTTCTCTCGACTGGATTGTTTAAATGTTCACAAGAAAACACACACAGGTGAGAGTCTTTTTTCGTGAGGAATATGTGGACAAAGCTTCCATATGTGACTGGAGATCTTCGTGGCTTTCCTTTCTCCAGACTGGCCAGCTCCTCAGGAAATTGTTTCTGCTGACAGTAGTTGACGATGGCCAGTTCAGTCTGGTCCAAGTCTTTCTCTGTGAGTAGTTTGGGTACAGTGGTTCTTTTAAACTTGTTCATCTCCTCGTTCACAGACGACTCCTTTTGCTCTCCGGTGAGGTCAGAGTGTGCCATGGTCAGGCGTAACTGTCTCTTCTTCTTCACACAGGACAGAATCCAGTCTTTTAGTCTCAGGATCCATGCCACAGATTCAATTCAATTTTATTCATATAGCGCCAATTCATGAAACATGTCATCTCAAGGCACTTTACAAAGTTAAGTTCAATCATATTATACAGATTGGGTCAGATTATACAGATTGGTCAAAATGTCCTATATAAGGAAACCAGTTGATTGCATCAAAGTCCCGACAAGCAGCATTCACTCCTGGAGAAGCGTAGAGCCACAGGGAGAGTCGTCTGCATTGTACATGGCTTTGCAGCAATCCCTCATACTGAGCAAGCATGAAGCGACAGTGGGAAGAAAAACTCCAGCAGAACCAGAACCAGGCTCAGTATGAACGGTCATCTGCCTCGACCGACTGGGGGTTACAGAAGACAGAGCAGAGTCACAACAAGAGAGACAAACAAGCACAGAAGCACACATTGATCTAGTAATCTGTTCTACATTAGATGGTAATAGCGGTGATCTGTCTTCCCTGGATGATTTCACAGTCAACAGAACGTCAGACCAGGTGTACCTACTATGAAGAAAAAAGAGAGAGAACAGAAAGTTAAAGCTGAAATGACAACAGTAATGCATAATTGAAGAACAGTAGAACTCTATAGGGTAGTTCACGCGTGACGTCACGCGTGATGTCAGCGCTACATCCGCGTCCGCGGGGTAGGCAAAAAGCACAGCTGCTCTCGTCTACTACATGACAAAACGGGTGATTTAGAGCGTACTTTTAGTTAGTTTATTTTTGGAATCTAAACAATGCCTACGACATGTTGTGCTCCCGGTTGCACAGAGAGGCATTCCAAATCGTTGGATGTACGTTTCTGTCGTTTACCGAAGAAAGAAATGGATATTTTCAAAAGAGCGCAGGCAGACACTACCAATGGACTGGGGGAGACATCAGACTACGATAGAATTTGCAGCCTACACTTCATCTCCGGTAAATACAACTTAATTCTGCTCTAGTCATTGTTGTACTTAAATAGCGGCGGAGGGGAGGTGGCGATCGCTACAGGGGCCGGAGAAGCCGCTTCTGCTACCGCTACCGCTTCTACCAGCAGAAGCGGCTTCTCTGGCTGCCTGGAGCAGCAGCCGCTCTGTGTTTACGCTGCAATGTCGCCGACACCCCCACCCATTTTAACAAGACAAAAACACCAAAATAATCTGTAGTGAACATTTTTTTTTAACCTACCGGGCGGGTCCAGTGGTTTCATGCTTCCATGCTCTCTTGTCTGTACTGGCCTGGGTCCAATGTAATTCTCCCTGCGCGGTGGGAGACTCGTTTTGAGGAAACTATGGTTGCAGCTCACTGTCTGCCTTGCTGTGGTTACAGAGAGGTGTCTGTTTTGTAGAATAAATCATCCGCCGATGAGTTATTGATCCGGAAAAGCCGAATCTGTGAATATCTTTCTAACTTTACCGAAGTATAAGGCAGCTGTATGTCGCGGTACGGACACTTGGCCAGCATTTCACAGACTGGCTCCGTCCCTTCAGGCTTTTGCTGTGTGGATCTGGCAACCTGATACCATCAACCATCAACTTACTCTTAAAACGATCTTGTAATACGTTATCTAAAGAAGAAAAATACGTGGAGAACTCGTCAGTTTCGCTGTTTGCGTCTGCCATTGTGTTCTCCTTTTGCCTACCAATCCGGCGCGCATGCGCGAAAAACCCGCATCAAAACAATAACAATGAACTACCCTATAGAGATCTGTTCAAACCTGTCCAGGGTGAAAAATACTGGATCAAGTGAGATACTGGCTCCTTTTCTGCTTGTATAACGTTCACTATTGCTATTTTTTTCACCTCAGGATCTTCAGGGGAATCTGACTGATATTTTGTGGACTGACAGGCCGTCACACAAAATGAGGTCCTGACCAGGATGTTTAATGAACGCCTCAACTTTCACCCCTCTAGAAGCCATGTCTGCTGGATTACCAGCAGTGTCCACATATCACATAAAACCCTCAGAATCTGTGAGACCCGGTCAGCTGCAAATACTTTATAACGTGAGATCTCATCCCTTGAGGACTGATTCACTGTCCAAAATACAGTTTTTTGATTAAAATTGAATCTGCCTGCTCAGCACATTACGCTGAGCTGAGCTGTCAACCGCCCCAAGATGGTGCCCCCAAATCTCGTCAGCGAAAGCGGTCTATGCGGGGTCTACTCTTTATACTATTTTATATTTCTTTATCTTTCATGCAGTGTTTTTATTCTGCTCTGAGGAATAAAACATTGATATGGAGCCTTTATTTTGACATGAACATCCTTTTTTATTTTTTTTTATTTAACAAGCAGTGTACAAAGACTCGTAGAGGTACAAAGAACATTGCAGCACAGGTAGAAATAAAATAAACAAAACATGGGGTTAAGACTAAAGACAAACACAAACAGTAAGGCCAATGAATAAAAATGGAGTGAGATTTAAAAGAAAAGAAAAGTGGAGATACTGGCAGTTTTATAATAAAAACCTTAAAATATTTTGGGTTTGGAGAAAAATTTTGTAATATAATTAGATTATTTTATATTGATATAAGTAGTTCAGTTTCCCTGGGAACGAGTATGACACCTAGTTTCTCTATGTCAAGAGGAATCAGACAGAATTATAAAAAATTCCAATTTGCATGGTATTAAAATTTCTCATAAGGAATTTAAGATAAATCAATTTGCTGACGATACAATTTTTCTAAGAGATAAAACTATGGTAGATATCGCACTAAAATCCATTTTAAAGTTTTCCAAAGCTTCTGGGGTCCGTTCTTCGTACGTTGCTTAAAACATCCAAGATCAAATGACACATCCAAGATGATTTCATCCGGCTAATCATGATCCGGCTAATTGGGTTCTTCGAACACACCTGTTGTTTAGGATTAGTATCGCTGGATTGAGTTATCTGAGAAACCTGCGCGTTCATGCGTTTGTTTAAAAGGGGAAATGTATCGATAGTAGAAACATTGATCAGCAACGCTGCTATTGGCTGCTCAGCATGGCCAAAGAACGCCCACAGTTTTTCTCCCAATCAGAACACGAGCTTTTAATGGAAGGTTATGCTGAATTTCAGTCATTAATTAAAACACCTCAAAGTCTGCTAAAGCCAGGAGAGAGGGCTGGCAAAAAGCAGCAGACAAATTAATGCGTAAATACTGTCCATGGTAGATGTTTCTATCACTTTCTACAGTATGAATTTTTGCATTTTAATAATCTCATATTTACTTTGTTCTTTTATGTCAGAGTCTCCACAGGACCCACTAGAACATGGGGACAAGTAAAAGTGAAATACAAGAATATTCTACAAAATGGTAGCCTTTAATTATTATACTTTATTTTAAAAAGACACTTGTTATGTCAAGAGATCCACATTTCAGTGTCATTCCTTAGACACGGGAAGTAAAGGACATGTGCAAACTGGAAATTTTAACCAAAAAAAATCTTTATACATAAAAAATGAACATTTTCCTTTTCCAAGTAATCCACAGTTTACACAGTAAAACTGTATTGCTCCGTGTCTAGATAATCCATCCATAGTTTTTTCTAATCCAATATACGGCTCGACAGGAAGCAAGCCTTTCAAAGTAAACTAAACTTCACAATAAAATGGCCCGAACAAATCTTACTGAATAGGATAAAAATAAAAAGCAAACCATCATACAAATAACTTAAATATTTTAGATTTATGGCTCCAACACCACTTTTTCCTCTTTAAAAGCCACTGTTAAATGATGTGTCTGTTTATAACAGCCACCAAGAAAATCTCTCTACTGTCGCGCTGCGCTCAAGGATCTTGTCTATTGCGCAATACGCGATTAATTCGAAAAACTCTGAAATTATTCTTGCACCTTCCGCAACAGGTTGCAGTCGTAAAAATGGACATGGCTACGGCAGACTTCCCTATCTCCTCCGCTTATACAGCCGTGATCTAATCTTGTTTACATGAAATAAACCTGCTCTCGAGCAGGCTTAAGCTGGCGCACATGTTGCTATGACAACAAGTGCAGGATGTCTTTCGAAGAACCAAACGATCCAAGAACATGCCAAATCGTCAACAATGAAATCCTGCTAACTGAGTTAGCGACGTACGAAGAACGACTGCGGTCAAGTGAGCCCTCACTTGATTTTGTTGGTCTCGCAAACACTAAGGATTACGGCACAGACGGCTGAGACTACTTTTCAAAATAAAAGCAGCATGTTCGCGGTTTATCGACTACGTGTTTTCACACATATTTACATCATTTATGATATATTTATATTCATGCTTCATGTGTCATTTTTTTTTCCATTATTCTGGCCTGCTGGTGAAAATGGAAATATATACTTTGGTCACACTCTTGAGCCTCAAACAAACAACTTATTTTTTCCAGGTGACTACCTTCACTTACAGATGACAGATGATCTCCAGAAGTCCATCTACATGATTTGTGATTTAAAAATAAAAACATTTAAAAACCCTTACATTGATTCAAGTTAACCAGTTTTGACAATATTAAACCTCCTTATGTTGCTCAACAACTTACATCCAAATGTGATGTAGAATTGAAAAATAAGAGCCACTTATAATCAGTATATATTAACTAACTATTAACAAAGTTGCTGTAGCTCTAGCAACTAAACCGTAGATAATCAGTGGATGCAACCACTTCAGCATGACAGTAGAACACCCCCAGATGTGGCTCAACAAGTTTCAGACAATTCTGATGTAGCATTTCAAAATAAGAGCCATTTGAAATTGCTATATATTAACTAATTTAGACCAAAGTTGCTGTCACTCTAGCAACTAAACCGTAGATAATCAGTGGATGCAACCACTTCAGCATGACAGTAGAACACCCCCAGATGTGGCTCAACAAGTTTCAGACAATTCTGATGTAGCATTTCAAAATAAGAGCCATTTGAAATTGCTATATATTAACTAATTTAGACCAAAGTTGCTGTCACTCTAGCAACTAAACCGTAGATAATCAGTGGATGCAACCACTTCAGCATGGTAGTAGAACACCCCCAGATGTGGCTCAACAGGTTTCAGACAATTCTGATGTGGCATTTCAAAATAAGAGCTAATTGAAATTGCAATATATTAACCCATTATTACCAAAGTTGTTGTAGCTCTAGCAACTAAACCGTAGATAATCAGTGGATGCAACCACTTCAGCATGACAGTAGAACACCCCCAGATGTGGCTCAACAAGTTTCAGACAATTCTGATGTGGCATTTCAAAATAAGAGCCATTTGAAATTGCTATATATTATCTAATTTAGACCAAAGTTGCTGTCACTCTAGCAACTAAACCGTAGATAATCAGTGGATGCAACCACTTCGGCATGATAGTAGAACACCTCCAGATGTGGCTCAGAAAGTTTCAGACAATTCTGATGTGGCATTTCAAAATAAGAGCTAATTGGAATTGCTATATATTAACTAATTTTTAACAAAGTTGCTGCCATTGCAGCAACTAAACCGTAGATAATCAGTGGATGCAACCACTTCAGCATGACAGTAGACCACCTCCAGATGTGGCTCAATAAGTTTCAGTCAATTCTGATGTGGCATTTCAAAATAAGAGCCATTTGAAATTGCTATATATTAACTAATTTAGACCAAAGTTGCTGTCACTCTAGCAACTAAACCGTAGATAATCAGTGGATGCAACCACTTCGGCATGAATGTAGAACACCCCCAGATGTGGCTCAATAAGTTTCAGACAATTCTGATGTGGCATTTCAAAATAAGAGCCATTTGAAATTGCTATATATTATCTAATTTAGACCAAAGTTGCTGTCACTCTAGCAACTAAACCTTAGATAATCAGTGGATGCAACCACTTCAGCATGACAGTAGAACACCTCCAGATGTGGCTCAACAAGTTTCAGACAATTCTGATGTAGCATTTCAAAATAAGAGCCATTTGAAATTGCTATATATTAACCCATTATTACCAAAGTTGTTGTAGCTCTAGCAACTAAACCGTAGATAATCAGTGGATGCAACCACTTCAGCATGGTAGTAGAACACCTCCAGATGTGGCTCAATAAGTTTCAGACAATTCTGATGTGGCATTTCAAAATAAGAGCCATTTGAAATTGCTATATATTAACTAATTTAGACCAAAGTTGCTGTAGCTCTAGCAACTAAACCGTAGATAATCAGTGGATGCAACCACTTCAGCATGGTAGTAGAACACCCCCAGATGTGGCTCAACAGGTTTCAGACAATTCTGATGTGGCATTTCAAAATAAGAGCTAATTGAAATTGCTATATATTAACCCATTATTACCAAAGTTGTTGTAGCTCTAGCAACTAAATCGTAGATAATCAGTGGATGCAACCACTTCGGCATGATAGGAGAACACCTCCAGATGTGGCTCAACACGTTTCAGACAATTCTGATGTGGCATTTCAAAATAAGAGCCATTTGAAATTGCTATATATTAACTAATTTAGATCAAAGTTGCTGTAGCTCTAGCAACTAAACCTTAGATAATCAGTGGATGCAACCACTTCGGCATGATAGGAGAACACCTCCAGATGTGGCTCAACACGTTTCAGACAATTCTGATGTGGAATTTCAAAATAAGAGCCATTCTAAATCTCTATATATAAAGTGATTTTGACCAAAGTTGCTGTCATCATTTAGTCACTCTGAACCAAGTTGTTGTGGAGGTTGCTACTTTTGTGTACGTTTTCAGAGAAAATTTTAACATAAAAGCTATCATTGAGCTTCGCTCTGGGTTGGTCAGCAGCACATTACCCCCACTATACACAGTTTTGGTACAGAGTTTTTGCCTCAGCAACCAGCCTGGCGCCTGCCGCTTGGACTGCTGGTACCTATCAGCTGCTTCCAGAGTCCCACAGGCCAGAAAGCCAGACAGGACTCCTTCAGCTTGACAGCTTTCCTCATCACCGGTGTACACCAGAGAGGCCCACTGAGTGGGGCCCCGGTGACCTGCGACTGGGCGATGGAACATTGCGTTCATTTGTTTCATTCATCATAAGGGGTCTTTGGGCTGCTCTTTGTCTGGTCCTTCATCTAGGACCTGTCTGCCTTGGGTGACCCTACTAGGGTCATGAAGCCCCTGACAGCATAGCTCCTAGGGTCATTGGGACACTCAAACCCCTCCACCAGTGATAAGGTGGCAGTCCAGGGGAGGGGTAGTGCAATACAGTTACTCTTAATAACAAAAGTAATAGTTGTCATGGTTTAGTTTTGGTCTGACTTTGTTCCCTGTTATTTTCCAGTTCCTCCTCCTCTCACTCAGCTCACCTTCCACTCCCTCAGCAAACAGTCACACCTGCTAGACATTAATTAGTCAGAACTCACTCCACCTGCCAATCTACCCACATAAGCCTCCCTCAGTCTTCTCTTCCCCGTCGGTTCGTCATCATTCTCCACGTCTGTCAGCCTACTTTGCTCCCTGTTTAGTTGCTGGAGTTCCTGCCACTTCTGTGTCTCAAGGTAAGCCTCTGCTAGCTGCTGGATTTCAGGCTACCTCTCTGCTTTAAGTAAGGCCTCTGCTAACTGGACTGCCTGCTACCCCTGTGCCCCAGGTTTGCTCTCTGCTCTGTTGCTGGACTGTCTGCTACCCCTGTGCTCCAGCAGCCCTACATCTCAAGAACTCTCTCTGGTCCTCCAGCTCCTGCTCCCATCCACACCCCAGTACAGCCTCTCTGGTTTGCTCATCCACTGCTCATCTTTCTTTCAATAAACTCTCAGAAATAAGCTCCGTGAGTGTGTGTGTGCTCTGTCTAGGTTCATCAAGACTAATCACGACAATAGTGGTTGCCACAAAAGATAACTTACCCGAAAAAACAAAATATTTTATGTTCATAAGGTAAAATAACAGTAAACATTTCTATACTACAGATTGTTACAGTAGATTGCAGATTGTTCCTTCTGTCACGCTTGGCCCCAATAGGGACAAGTGTGACAGAAGATGGATAGATGGATGGATCCACTGACCCCGCTCTGAAAGTTTATGTGGCCTAACACTTCGTGGCGGAGTTGCTGTCATTGCCAAACGCTTTAATTTTGTTGTGATGCAGTTGACTGAAGAATATTTAGGAGTGAGGACATTTCATGACTGGATTTGTTGCCCAGGTAGCATCCTATCACAGTTCCACGCTGGAATTCACTGAGCTTCTGAGAGCGACCCAGTCTTTCACAAATGATTGTGAAAACAGTCTGTGTGCTTAGATGCTTGATTTCACACAACTGTGGCTATGGAAGTGATTGGAACACCTGATTCCAATAATCTGGACGGGTGAGCAAATATTTTTGGCAATATAGTGTATGGCCAATGCACTTAAGGTTTTAACAGTCTTTTATTTTGAAATTCCACATTAAATCTTAATGAGCTTTGTTGAGCCACATCTGGAGGTGTTGTACTGTCCTGCTAAAGTGGCTGCATCAATTGATTATCTACTATTTAGTTGCTAGAGCTACAGCAACTTAGGTGAAAATTACTTAATATGTAGAGATTTCTAATGGCTCTTATTTTGAAATGCCACATCAGAATTGTCTGAAAATTATTGAGCCACATCTGGGGATGTTCTACTGTCATGCTGAAGTGGTTGTATCCACTGATTATCTAAGGTTTAGTTGCTAGAGCTACAGCAACTTAGGTGAAAATTACTTAATATGTAGAGATTTCTAATGGCTCTTATTTTGAAATGCCACATCAGAATTGTCTGAAACTTGTTGAGCCACATCTGGAGGTGTTCTACTGTCATGCTGAAGTGGTTGCATCCACTGATTATCTACTATTTAGTTGCTAGAGCTACAGCAACTTAGGTGAAAATTACTTAATATGTAGAGATTTCTAATGGCTCTTATTTTGAAATGCCACATCAGAATTGTCTGAAAATTATTGAGCCACATCTGGGGATGTTCTACTACCATGCTGAAGTGGTTGTATCCACTGATTATCTAAGGTTTAGTTGCTAGAGCTACAGCAACTTAGGTGAAAATTACTTAATATGTAGAGATTTCTAATGGCTCTTATTTTGAAATGCCACATCAGAATTGTCTGAAACTTGTTGAGCCACATCTGGAGGTGTTCTACTGTCATGCTGAAGTGGTTGCATCCACTGATTATCTACGGTTTAGTTGCTAGAGCTACAGCAACTTAGGTGAAAATTACTTAATATGTAGAGATTTCTAATGGCTCTTATTTTGAAATGCTACATCAGAATTGACTGAAACTTATTGAGCCACATCTGGAGGTGGTCTACTGTCATGCTGAAGTGGTTGCATCCACTGATTATCTACGGTTTAGTTGCTGCAATGGCAGCAACTTTGTTAAAAATTAGTTAATATATAGCAATTCCAATTAGCTCTTATTTTGAAATGCCACATCAGAATTGGCTGAAACTTTCTGAGCCACATCTGGAGGTGTTTTACTATCATGCCGAAGTGGTTGCATCCACTGATTATCTACGGTTTAGTTGCTAGAGTGACAGAAACTTTGGTCTAAATTAGTTAATATATAGCAATTTCAAATGGCTCTTATTTTGAAATGCCACATCAGAATTGTCTGAAACTTGTTGAGCCACATCTGGAGGTCTTCTACTATCATGCTGAAGTGGTTGCATCCACTGATTATCTACGGTTTAGTTGCTAGAGTGACAGAAACTTTGGTCTAAATTAGTTAATATATAGCAATTTCAAATGGCTCTTATTTTGAAATGCCACATCAGAATTGTCTGAAACTTGTTGAGCCACATCTGGGGGTGTTCTACTATCATGCCGAAGTGGTTGCATCCCATCCACTGATTATCTATGGTTTAGTTGCTGCAATGGCAGCAACTTTGTTAAAAATTAGTTAATATATAGCAATTCCAATTAGCTCTTATTTTGAAATGCCACATCAGAATTGTCTGAAACTTATTGAGCCACATCTGGGGGTGTTCTACTGTCATGCTGAAGTGGTTGCATCCACTGATTATCTACGGTTTAGTTGCTAGAGCTACAACAACTTTGGTAATAATGGGTTAATATATAGCAATTTCAAATGGCTCTTATTTTGAAATGCCACATCAGAATTGACTGAAACTTACTGAGCCACATCTGGAGGTGTTCTGTACTACCATGCTGAACACCTCCAGTGTTCAGCATGGTAGTATAAAACAGCAAAAATGTAGTCAATCTAGAGATTTTTAAATGCCTTTATTTTTAAAACACAAATGATGTAGATGCAGTTTGATGAATAAGTTCTGAAGAACATCATCTGCCATCTGTAAGTAAAAGTCGTCAGCTGTAAAAAAAAAACAAAACAGTGTTTTGAGAGTTTTTTAGGCTAAAGAGTGTCACATAAAGTATTGCATTAAGCATGGAAACATTTTTAATATATGTAAATATGTGTGGAAACACGTGGTCGATACACCGCGAACATACTGCTTTTATTTTGAAAAGTAGTCTCAGCCGCCTCTGCCGTAATCCTTAGTGTTTGCGAGACCAACAAAATCAAGTGAGGGCTCACTTGACCGCAGTGAAGAACGGACCCCTGGTCTGTCTCTCAATATTAATAAATACGAACTTCTGCCGATCCATTCCAGCTCTGAGGCGTGTGTTGCCTCCATTACAGTTAAGTCCGTTGTTAAATATCTGGTAATATTGATTTCAAAAAATACTAAGAAGAGAAGAGGAAAACACTGGAAGTTGCCTGAATGGCATGAAGAGATCGTTGAGTTATTGCTTAACTAGAGACCTGACTATTTTTGACGCTGAAGGAGTATCTAACTTAATTTATCCATGCCATTCTGCTTTTATTTCTGACAAAAATATTAGAAAAGCCAATTCATTAATCTTTCAATTCATCTGGAGGAACAAAACTCACTATCTACGACAGTCTCATCTGTGGAATAACAGATCATTATTAATAAATAGAACATCTATTTTTAAAGCTGACTGGTATAAAAAAGGTATTTTAATTGTAACTGACTTAATGGACAGTAATGGTGTTTTGCTAAATCATAGAGATTTTACCAAAAAATTTAATCTATGCTGTACTTGTAATGAATATCTAAAAGTATGCAAAGCTATTCCTGTCGCTCTGATCCATCTCATCCAAAACACCTTAAGATATTCAAATGTTACTCCATCTTTACCCAAATTCAAAATTAGAGAATATAATGTGACTGATTGAAAGTGCAACAATGTTATGCTTGTCACTACCTTGAAATCTAAATTTTTTAATGATTACAATAATATCTTGATAACAACAACTTTGTCTTTAATTCAGAAGGCGTTCTCTAAGCATGTTAAAAGGTTAAAGAAAATTACTTCATAATATCTCACAATATTTAAACTATGGAGAGACATTAAAAATTGGTTGTCCATGTGGCAATACGAATTGTTGTCTTAATGCAAAAAACAGCCCAACAGATTTTACTTTCACAAGCGGAGCAGTACGGCTTTTGCCATTTATGCATGTAAATAGTTTTTTTTATAATTCATGCATGGAGTATTTCAAATTATATGGACACTACAATGGGAATGTAGGAGAGGAAAGGTGAAAGAAAGAGGAGATAAAAGGGAGAGAATGATAAAACGATGCAAAAAGAACAGCACAACCAACGGATATAGTATAACAGATACAATAAAGTAACACCCTGATACCATTATGAATTATTTGTATCATTATTTAATCTGACATGTATAATGTGGTAGCTGGAGATAAAAATATGGGCTTTCTGTATAGAAGTGAACACTGAGTACCTGGAACCCAGCACCTGTAAGTGTTTGTGAGAGTGCGCTTGTGTATGTGAAATTTATACAAAAGAAAAATGCTCCACAGTGGTTGTGAAGAACCAAAGACCCGCTCCCCCAAAGCACCGAGGCAGGCGCCGGGGGACCCAAAACCCCAGACGCCCAAAGGGACCCAAAGTAAAGGCGCCCAAGAGGAGCCAACACAGGAAATCTGTCCCCCCCCACCCACCAAGGGAAGAAGAGAGACGGCCCCGAGGAAATCCCCCAGCCGCTGCAATGCTGAAGCCCCCAGGAGCCGCGGGGACGAGTCCGTGGGCTCCACCAGCAGCCAGCTACGCTGAAGTGGAACCGGCCATGGTCCCCAGGGGCTGGGAACGAGCCGGCACCCGCCCGGGCATCCACCCCCAGACACCGAGCAAAAAAAATTAAGACGAAAGCAATGTTTAACATATCAAGTGGAGTTAGTTATTTTTATTATTATATAATTATTCTTGCTACATTCTATTTATTTTCAGGTCCACCTGTAAATATGGAGACATTTCTTTCACTGATACATGGTTAGCATGCTCAGTATTTGGCAATGTCCACTTAATTTTCATGAGCTACAGTAAATACAATAGAAATACCTTTATTGTACCACAATGAGGGAAATATATACATTCAAAAACTGTTTTCAGTGAATACTTTGATTTCAGAATCACAGTAAAAGACCTCCAGATAAACCTCACCAAAGTTCACCAAAATAAAAGCCCTTAAAAATATAATTTTTTGTAATTTCTTTAAGTTGCTGTCATTTTTGCAACAAAACTTTTGTTTTCAGTGAATATTTTCACGTCAGAATGACAGTAAAACAGTCCCAGATGCTGCTGACCATCCGCTATCACAGACAGCTGCTGGAGGGAGTCGCTATGGCAACAAACCACTGCCTCTCCATTTAAGGCTTTCCCCAGAGACACCAGTCCTTGGCCATCTGCATGGACTCTAATTTTTCTTTCAATCACATGTGCAGCAGGAAGAAGTTTTTACATTAAACTGTTTTATATGCGACACTGAGCTTGATACACTGAAGGTGCTCCAAGCATCAAACATGCTGCTATCCATTCCCCTGCACAAGCTACATCATTGTTTTTATGTCAATGGTTGCATCGTTTCTGTGGACACAGAAAGAAGCAGTGTCACTGTACCAGGAACTGGTTTCTTTGTGATCCAAAGCAGGATTCTCTCTCACTAAGTGGATGAGTAATAAACTAAGTGTGCTTAATATGATCCCTTTGAGTTTTAGGACAAAATTCATGGAGCAGTTGGACCTGGAGTTGCATTCTTTGCCTTTGGAGAGAGAGCTAGGATTTGAATGGTCTATTAAGTCTGACTCATTTATGTTGAAAGTCAAGCTTAAGGACAGACCACTTACCAGAAGAGGAATACTTTTAACCATCACTTCCATCTATGATCCTCTGGGAATGCTGAGCCCAGTGATTTTGACACCTTAGAAAATCTTGAGAGATTGTGCAGCAGAGAGATCGGCTGGGATGAGACTACACCTGAGTCAATATCAACAAGGTGGATAAAATTAATACAACTTCCTCAATTAGACAAGTTTGAGGTCAGTAGATGTTTGAAACCACCTCATTTTGGAAAAGTCTGTACAGCCCAGCTGCACCATTTCTGTGTTGCCAGTGGTAGTGGATACGCAACAGTTACTCACCTGGTGTCAAAGAACAAGATAGCTGAACTACACTCTGCTTTTGTAATGGAAAAATCTGGAGTTGCTCCCTTAAAAACCATAACTATTCAAAGGATGGAGCTCATAGCTACGACTTATGGATGTAGTCTGGGGAACAGAACTGCAGATGGAGCTGCAGGAATCTGTATTTTGGACAGACAGTGAATCAGTCCTCAAGTACATTAGTTCAAATCAAAACTGGGAATCTCTGCCTGGATCGGTGAACTACCCTAAAGATTAAACTAGCCATAAAGAATTCTGTGAACTCTGCGGAGCTTTGCAGAGCTCAGGTTGTAGATTACTTTTGGATTTATGGCTTGTGCCATAACTTGATTTTCACTCATGACTTAAACACAAAGAAACAAGATTCCAGCACGGATTATTGTCTTTATTGATGGACACTAATTTGCAGGCCATAAAATTGTGATTTATAATAGCTAATGTATAAAACACACTAGACCCGGAAGTCTTTGCCAACTACAGGCCTATCTCCAAACTTCCGTCCTTTCTGGACCATCTAAAACAACACGACCTGTTTGAAGAAATTCTGTCTGGTTTGCGCACGGGTCTCAGCACAGAAACAGCCCTGGTCAGGGTCACAAATGACCTGTTGATGACAGCAGATGCTGGCTCCCCATCTCTTCTCATCCTCCTGGACTTGACTGCAGCATTCGACACTGGATCACAACATCCTCCTCCATCCTTTAAGCTCCACTATCGGAGTCTCTGAGTCTGTCTATGACTGGTTTTCATCATACCCCACTGGAAGAACTGAGCATGTCGCCTTGGGAAAGCCTAAATCCCTGGCTCACAACGTCACCTGTGGTGTCCCTGAAGGCTCAGTCCCACCTTATTCTGTACATGCTTCCCCTTGGCCATCTCATCAGCCGGCATGGAATTTCATTCTATTGCTATGCTGATGACACTCAGCTCTACCTCAGGACAAACCCTACCAACTCTGTTGCCCTGTGATCATCAGCTATGACCACCTGACTGGAGGAGGTAAAGGTGTCGATGAAGCAAAGCTTTTTGCAGCTAAACATCTCCAAGACTGAAGCCATCTTAGTCAGCACTCCACACCAGGTTCAGTCATCTGACATCACCAGCATCACCTTCTCTGGACAAACTCTTCCACTCTCAACATTCGCCACCAACCTGGGTGTTAAAATGGACTCTCATCTGATCTTTGAAGCCCACATCAAACACCTCTGCAAGACCACCATCTTGCAAACACCATCTTGCAGAGATGTTTGCAAGATGTAAACATTTGTTTTTCAGACCTCCATCTGAAAAACACATGTTTACATCTAAAAGCATTCTTAGTTAATATCTGCTCCATTACTGACAGTTTAGCAACGTTGTAGGGTCTCATTTATAAAGCTTTGTGTGGAATCCATACTAAAAGTGTACACACGCAGTGAAAAAGAAAACGGCGTAGACAAAAAAATATATATGATTAATAAAACCATGCGCACACAATTTTCCTCTATAAAGCACAGAAAGCCATTATGGGCACGAAACACGGGGAGCATAGTCTTGGATTTTAACATTTATCCCATGTATCATCATCACTATTATAAACACCATAAAATGAACAGAAAAAATGAGCTTTCGGTCTCCAACTAGAAGAATTTTATTGAAAAAGGACTCAAAAGAAAATGTAAACATGGATGCAAAAACAAGTATCAATAAAAATATGTATTTGACATTTATTGAAAATAGATATAAGTAGTTGAATCAACCTGCTGTACCAGACCCTATTTGACCCAAGGCTAGTCCTTGTAATCAAATTTAACCATTGCAGCCAACAGTTAATTGTATAAATCTGAAAGGCCTCAGCAGAACTGACACCCTCACATCCTACTCTAGAGATTTTACATCGCTAGCTGAGAATAAATGTCAAACAAGCTTATTAGAGTGGACAGAATTTAAAATAAAAAATATATTTTAAACAAAAAATATAAAACCTACACGGCTCCACAAGATATAAGACCCTTGGAAATAACCAAATGGAAGGAATTTTACCAAAAGAAAACCTCCAAGAGGTTTTTGAGTAAATAAAATGTGTTTAAAAAAAGGACAAACATCAAGATTTAAAAGAACAGATACAAAAATCTGAAGGTTATAAAAGAGTAACAAGGATTCAAAAGCTTTTGCTGCAGCCGCTTCTAAAAAGCAGAAATGAAAAAAGCTAAAAAACTTTAGACCTGCTCTGCAGAATTATTCTTGTGATTTTTTTTAAATTCCTACCAGACCTCAGGGCCCCCAGGGCCCATGGCCGGGACCACTTCAGCATAGCTGGCTGCCGGCGGAGCCCACGGGCTCGCCCCCGCGGCTCATGGGAGCGTCGGCATTGCGGTGGCTGAGGGATTTCCTCGGGGTCGTCTCTCCTCTTTCCTCGGGGGGGGGGGGGGGGGGGGGGGGGGTTGCAGATTTCCTGTCTCGGCCCCTCTTGGGCGCCCTGCTTTGGGGGCCCCTTTGGGAGTCCGGGGTTATGGGTCCCCTGACCCCTGCCTCGGTGCTCGGGGAAGGCGGGTCTTTGGTTCTCCACAACCACTATCAAGCTATTTCCTTCTGGATAATTTTCACCTAAACTAGTGCACTCTCACAAACACCCACAGGTGCTGGGTTACAGGTATTAAGTCTTCACTTATATACAGAAAGCCTGTAATTTATTTATTTATACTTTCTTTTTTCAGGTATCACTTTACACATGTCAGCTTAAATAATAGTACATATGATTTAGCAATGGCATCAAGGTGTTACTCTATTGTATCTGTTACACTATGTCTGTTGGTTGTGCTGTTCTTTTTGCATCTCTCTTTCAGGTGATAAAGCAGACGGAAGACATTTTATCATTCTTTCCCTTTTATCTCTTCTTTCTTTCACCTCTTCTTTCTTTTTTTTCTCTTCTTGTTCTTCCTTTACTCTCCTACTTTCCCATTGTAGTGTCCATATAATTTGAAATTCTCCTTGCAGGAAACACAATAAAACTATTTACATGCACAAATCAAGCGGAGCATTATGGCGAAAGCTGTTTGCTCCACTTGTGAAAGTAAAATCTGTCGAGCTCTATTTGGCATTAAGACATCAATTCTTATTGCCACATTGCTAGACAGGACACTGGGGAAGAAGAAGAAAAAATCCTACCAGTAATGAACAATTAGGAGTTAAAACAATGAATGAGTTTGCTAACATAAATTCTCAGAACATAAAACATCTCCAGTTAACTGAAATTACTGGATCAATGTGTGCTTCTGTGCTTTTTTGTCTCTCTTGTTGTGTCTCTGCTCTGTCTTCTGTAACCCCCAGTGGGTCAAGGCAGATGACCGTTCATACTGAGCATGGTTCTGGTTCTGCTGGAGGTTTTTCCTTCCCGCTAACGGGTGTTTTTTCTTTCCACTGTCGCTTCATGCTTGCTCAGTATGAGGGATTGCTGCAAAGCCATGGACAATGCAGACGACTCTCCCTGTGGCTCTACGCTTCTCCAGGAGTGAATGCTGCTTGTCGGGACTTTGATGCAATCAACTGGTTTCCTTATATACGAAATTTTTGACCAATCTGTATAATATGCTTGATTTTGACTTTGTAAAGTGCCTTGAGATGACATGTTTCATGATTTGGCGCTATATAAATAAAATTGAATGCGGTACCGCGCGCGAGCTATTTTTAGAAACACAACGTCACGATGACGTCACATCACGTGGTACGCAGTAGGGCAAACTCCCAAACGCGCCGCTGTTTTGGTGTGGAAGAGACGTGCGTTAGCCTAGGTTTTACTCGGTAAACGACTGCTTTTTCCAACATCTAAGACCATGGTTTATAAACATTGTTGCTATGGGACGTGCAACAGCGACTAGAGGTACGCTGATCGGCCGCATATGAAGGATGTTTTCTTCATTAATTTCCCGAAACTCAAGAGTGCCAAGGAGAAGTGTGTGCGTTGGGTACACTTGTGCGGGCGGCCTACACAACATTTCAACCCGGAAAAAGTTACCAAATTCACCTACATATGTAGCAAGCATTTTGTCGGTGGAAAGGGTGATGATAGCATATAGGCTAGCATGTTAGCAGGCGCTAACATGGTACCCTGCTACCGGGATAGCTTACTCAAAAACAAACGCCCTGAATCTCTTAAGCGAAAGATTCTGAGATGTGAACAATCGTTTTGTAGCTACCTATTGGCAAGATATACAGATTCCTGGACGTTGATTGCAAACAAACAAAAAAGGCCGACGTGAACGGAGCACGGTGGAAATCATAACAAAGGCATGAACGCCGAGCAGGGAAAAAAACAAAGCTTACCGTTGAATCAACTCGGCCCGTCTTCCGGTTTTTTTGAGCCCTCGACACTCAAGCCACCGTTTCAGCTGAAGGTTGGTGTGCTCTTCCACAGTGCGACCAGTAAACCGTGCGCCTGGGACATCGTCTTGGGTAAGTTTAATGGCTGCAAAGTCGGTCATATCGCTGGTTCTGTTGCGCTTGTAATGGCTGGTTTGTATGTGCGTTCTACGACTGTTTGCCCTACCGGTGCGGCAAAAGGGGCGTTACTCTTAAGGCCGTGACGTCACGTGCGCGGTACCGCATTGAATTGAATTGAAAAAATATCAGTTAATTATTTAGTCTTTGCACGTGTAGATATTTCTCAGGTGAAAGAACTGAGTGTAAAACATTGTTTAATCTAAAAAAACAGACTAGATCTTTAAGGAAGACTTTAAGTTTACAGAAAAGACAAGACTCCAATCCAACAGGTGGCAGCAGAGGGTCTCTGGTGGAAAACTTTTAGGAAGAATTTTAATATTTGTACTTGCAAATCTTTGTGAAAGTAAAAAAAAAGACTTGTTGTCATTTTCGTTTGATGTGAAGATTCAAACTGACACCTTGAGTGAAGCTTTGTCCAAATATTCCTCCTGAAAAAAGACTCTCACCTGTGTGTGTTCTTGTGAACACTTAAACTGACTAGTTGAATGAAACTTTTTCCGCATGTCTGACAAGAAAAAGGCCTCTCACCTGTGTGGATTCTCATGTGAACATTTAAATAACATAGTCGAGTGAAACTTTTTCCGCATGTCTGACATGTAAAAGGCCTCTCACCTGTGTGGGTTCTGGTGTGAACATTTAAAGAAGCAACTCGAGTGAAACTTTTTCCACATGTCTGACAAAAAAAAGGCCTCTCACCTGTGTGGGTTCTGTAATGCTCTTTCAATTGACTCTTGTACTTCAAAGACTTTCCACAAACATCACATTTTAAAGACATTTTCTTAGTGTCAGTGAAAGACTGACTCTCTGACCCAGTGGAGCTGCTTCCTTCCTGGTCTTTGGTCTCAACTACAGGAGAGATATGAAAGGAAAGCTGCTCAGTTCTTGGTTCTCCTTCATGTTCCTGAAGGGTAAAGGTCTCCATTAGAGCAACGGACTGCTTCTGGACAAGCTGCTCTCCCTCCTGACTGCTGCAGACATCCTTCTGCTCCCTTCTAGTTGCTAAATTTTCTGGATCCTGCTGTTCGTGTTTAAGCCTCAAATAATCTGGTTCCTCCTTTTGTTCCTCAATCAGTGGAAGTTCTGGGTCCTCTTGGTCTTCAATTAGTGGTTCCCGTTTACTTTGTTCCTCTTTAATCCATGAAGACTCGGGCTCCACATGTTCTTCTTTAATCAGTAGAGGTTCTGGTTCCATCTGTTCCTCTTCAGACCACTGAGGTTCTGCTTCCTCCTGGTCATGACTGGACCTTCTCCTCTGGTTGCAGAGCTGTTGGATTGAAGAAGCTTCCTCCTCCATGGAGACATGTGACTTCTGGAGGTCTGTGGGGACAAAGAAAGAGATCATTAATATAATTCAACTGATGACTGTCTCATGCTTCTCGGCCTTTTGGCTAAGATCAAGTGTAGTTTTACTTCCGGCGGTGCCCCTCAAGGCAGCGGCTGCATACAGCTCCGACCAACTCTCGACATTTTTCTCAAAAAATTCCGCCAAACTCGCTAGAAATCTCTCATCTACCCAGCCGATCAGTACTTGACCGCGAGCACCTGTTGGAGTTACCGTCATGTAGTGGTTTTGGACTTTTAACTACTGCTACACTCAACTGTTTACGTGGCTGCGGCGTTCTGCAGAGACCAACCCAGAACCCTCAATGTCTAAATGCGAGAGGGGGTGAAGGGAGCCGTCCGAGGCGAGGCTCACACAACATAAGCCCCCAACCACCCCCCACCCCCCAGACGTCTTCACCCCCACCCCCCCATATCGTGGCCTACATGAAGGTGCGTTGTGAAAATGTTTGTGAAAGTGTCTAAAATGCATGATAAAATTGGGGAGAGGGACGTCACCAGAAAGTGGCAACCTCCAGTAATGCCCCCTCCCCAAGGACCTACATGTGTGGCGGCGTGATGGAGCAGGCAGAGGGAGGAGTCCGGAGATGGGGAGCAAAGGACTGGGGAGCCAACCCGGGGAGCCAGCTCCCCTACTGACTCCAATAGGCACCCCCGATCCCCGAAAGCCCCACCCGGAGAAAGGGGCCCCTCCAGCGGCACCACCATAGCCCGGGGGACAGGGAGAGGCCGCAGGGCCCGCCAGCCAACCACCCACCAGGACCAACACCTCCATCCCCCCCAGCCTACTGGCTTTTAACCTCCCCCAAAAAAAATAAAATAAATATATATATATATATATATATATATATATATATATATATATATATATATATATATATATATATATATATATATAGCCCACCAGAACGTCCACCCCCTCCCCCCCCGTAGACTTAACCCCTCCCCAACACTAACATTCAAACATCTCACCATACATTCGACAGTAGACATTCAGCCTGGGTTAGTCCTTACTCCCCCTCCCTCCCCTCCCCCCACTAGCAGAATGCCGATCCAAAGAAGGGGAAGAGCATCTGCCCTGAGATGTTAATGACCATGCCCCCCTACCAGCTCAACAGGCCCCGAGGCCACCCAGCTCATCAGAGGCCCCGTGCAGGGGCAGACACCCGGGCGTGCGCCGGCCCAGACCCCAAGCGGCACACCCCCCGGAACCCCCGTGGCCCCGCCGGGGCCCCCGCCCGAGGGCGGAGCGCCCCAGGGACCCCAGGCCCCCAGACCCACCCAGGACTCACCCAGCGACAGCACAGCTACCAGGTCAGTAACCCACGTCCGTCACCGCGCAGCTCCCCAAGAGCGCCGCAAGTGGCACTGTAGGCCACCCGTAGGCCTCCCAAGCCCCTCCCAGATGGGGGCAACAGACCCTGGAGTCAGACCCACCAAGCGCCCCACTCCAAGTGCCCCCAGAGCCCCAGGAACCCCTCCACCCAGCCACTGCGCCCTGCAGGAAGCAACCCACCGCCCCCCATTCCACTAAGTGATGGTGCTAATCAGAGGAGCCCAAAGAGATCGATCAGATGTGGATGTAGATGCTGTCTCAAGATTAATATGATCCAACAAAAGATCTCTATACTGATTGATACTGAGATTTTCTTTACTTTTCCAATTTATGAGGATAGTTTTCTTTGCGATACATAATGCAGTGAAAACCATGTAAACTATTTTATTCCCCAGAGGGCTTTCCTCAAAATTACTGAGCAAGCAAACTGATGGGGAAGGTGAAATTTTACAACTCAAGCACTTTGATAAGTCCTTACATATCTGTGTCCAGAACCTCTGGACTGGTGTGCATAACCATAACGCATGAATATAATTATCAGGATGATTGCCTATGCAGTGTGGACAGATATTAGATTGTGCCAAACCCATCTTGAATAATCTTTGTCCTGTGTAGTCTCACAGACATTTTTAACACCTTGCTGGACCAAGCCACAGTGCCAGCATGCTTCAAGTCTGCCTCCATCATTCTGGTGCCAAAAAACCTCAAGTAACCTGTTTCAATGACTACCGGCCTGTTGTACTGACTCCCATCATGATGAAGTGCTTTGAAAGGCTGGTGAAACAACACATCGTCTCCAGTCTCCCCCCAACACTCGACCCGTTCCAGTTTGCCTACCGACGGAACCGCTCCACTGAGGACACCATCTCCTCTGCTCTTCACCTGAGCCTGGCACACCTGGAGGAGAAGAACACGCACGTGCGGATGCTGTTCCTGGACTTCAGTTCGGCGTTTAACACCATCATCTCACAGCATCTGGTGGGAAAACTGGAACCTCTGGGCTTCAGCACACCCCTTCGAAACTGGCTGTTAGACTTCCTCACCAACAGACCTCAGTCGGTCCGGGTCGGACAGAACACCTCTGATGTCATCACCCTCAGCACGGGCTCCCCTCAGGGCTGCGTCCTGAGCCCCCTGCTGTTCACCCTGATGACTCATGACTGCGTCCCCAGGTTCACCACCAATCACATCGTGAAGTTTGCAGACGACACAACGGTGGTGGGCCTGATCAGAGACGACAACGACCAGGACTACAGAGAGGAGGTGGAGCAGCTGGTGGGCTGGTGCAGAGACAACAGCCTGATCCTGAACGTGGAGAAGACGAAGGAGATCATCGTCGACTTCAGGAAGAACCGCCCCCACCACGCTCCACTGCTCATCAACAGCTCAGTTGTGGAGGTGGTCAGCAGCACCAAGTTCCTGGGGGTGCACATCACAGACAACCTCACCTGGTCTGTGAACACCACATCACTGGTGAAGAAGGCACAGAAACTACTGTACTTCCTGAGGAGGATGAGGAGAGCCCGCCTGCCCCCGCCCATCCTCACGACTTTCTACAGAAGCACCATAGAGAGCATTCTGACCAGCTGTCTCTCTGTGTGGAATGGAGGCTGCAGTGCCTCCGACTGGAAGAACGTGAGGAGAGTGGTGAGGACAGGAGAAGGGATCATTAAAAGACATTTCATCTCAGCGCTGCGTCTCCTGAGCCCGTAACATCATCAGGGACCCCTCACACCCCATGGACTGTTCTCCCTGCTGCCCTCTGGAAAGAGGTTCCGCAGCATCTGCTGCAGGTCCACCAGGTTATGCAAAAGCTTTTCCCCTGTTGCCATCAGACTGTTGAACTGCTGCTGAACTATAACCCATAAACTCTGCACAACATTCGCATATTTGTACATTTTGCATCATTGCATCTCCATCTAGCATTACAAATGCTGCAGAACTCTTAGTTTTTAAATTCTGTACATACAAATGTTTTTTTAAAAAAATACTCGCCTGTACACTGTGACTTCTCCTGCATTGTCTACATTTAAATTGTTTACTTTTAAATCAGTGCTGCACCTTATACTGTAATTCAATTTTTACTGCAATTTTACAAGCTGTATGCAACGAAATTTCGTTATGTACGCACTCTGTGCATACAGAACAGAAATAAAGTTGTCTAAGTCTAAGGCTACGTTCACACTGCAGCCTGAAGTGACCCAATTCCGATTTTTTTGCCCATATGCAACCTGAAACTGATCTTTTTATGACAGTCTGAACGACACAGATCGGATTTTTTCAAATGCGACCCAGGCCACTTGGATATGTGGTCCTGAATCCGATACGTATCTGATCTTTTCAAATGCGACCTGTGTCTGAACGGCCAGGTCGCATTCATCCGACCTGTACGTCATTGATACATATTATTGATACGGTAACAAGCACCTGTTGCAAGTCAGCACAGCCCCACGGCAACGCGTTTACTCGCTGCTATAGCCCGACGAAGATGTGTGTTTTTACGTGAGAGCGCTAAAGAGATCCGTTCAGACGCACATAAAGGTTGCCTTTGTCATTCGAAAATTGTGAATGAAATCCGTATCAGTAAAGCCGCTCACCTCGCTATCCCACCATTCCTGGCTTCGACTCCGCACCCACACGTTTCTCTGTACGGACGTTACTGCCCCACAAAACGCCATTGCCAAAAATTTGGCTCTTGCGTTTCGATCTTCTTAAAAAGCTTGCGGCGGTAATGTGCTGGCTCCGGCTGGAGAAGAACTTAAAGAACGTAAGATACGCTGCAGCATTACGAACCATGTTTACTTCCGCAAATACTGAGCACGCTTGCTATGTGTGACGTCATCGCGTCCTCTACAGCGCATGCGGGACACTTAAGTTGCATGAATGCAATTCACACAGAGATCACATACAAGTCGCATATATTTGGAAGTGTGAACGGACACGTAAAAAAATCTGATTTCACAAAAAAATCGGAATTGAGCATCAAGGCCTGCAGTGTGAACGTAGCCTTTGTCATGCATAAGGATGGTTGTTCCTGGACTGTAGGCATCACAGTTCATCTAAAATTGAACTGTGGGTGGATGTCAGCACTCTTCAGACAAACAGGTACCTGACCAGAAGCTAAAGAGGCATTTACTATGTCAAGCACACAAGGACCAATGCACTGAAAAATACACTTAAACAAGTAAGCTGGAATAAAGTCCAGAGTTAGCTAACATGTCGACTATAGCCAGAAAGACATAAAAGTTTGATTTCTTCATCCTCCATGAACAACCTGTATACTCTTGCAGTATAACAGAGGGCATCAACGCCAGGGGGGTTCACTGTATAAAGATTTGCTCCCTGAATATAATTGCTCTTCTGCGTAACCAGACGCCAGAGTAAAGAATCCGTCTATGACGAAATCAGCCTGGTGAATTTTCTCAGCTGTAGCAGGAAAGCTGAGTGGAGACAGCGAGGAGCGGTCTCCTCTGCTACGGCCTGACCCAGCTGAGAGGAAAGCTGATCTGAAGTCACCAGCTGCAACCTGTACAGGTCCTCACCAGAAGCAGCTACACCAGGGAAGCTGAGCGGAGGTCCCCGCTTCCACAGCCTGAACTCACATCCTCCATGGAGCTGTGTTCAACTTGCCCAGACCTAGTTCCCCAAACAACGGCTGTTTTCCCTTTTTGAGCTAGCGGCTGCTGAGATAACCGGTTCTACCTTGGATTAATTCACTGCAACCAGAGACAACGGGAGAAATCTGGCAGAGAAACAAAGAGAGAACGTTTAGAAGGTTTACTTTTTAATGGTGTTTTGTATAACTTTTGGATTAACCAATTAAGTGACCGATCACTATGGCGACCCCTAGCTTCCCGGAAGGAATAATCACATTAATAAAATCAAGTGTCCTAAGGTTGATTTACTAAGCAAATCCTTCTTTAAAATGTTATTTCCCCAAAAACTGTTTTGTTTATCTCAGGATTTGCATCGTGAATGGGTTAAAACACAAACCAAATGTTTATAAATTAGTTAAGTTACTTTGGTTCTTTAACTCAGATCTGCAGTGAACCAGGATTCACTGAATCATTCTGATGATGGGTTTTAAAACAGCTCGTTTTCAACAAATAAATGGCTCTAAGGTCATTTTCAGATGTCCTACAAAAACACAATTTGCTTTGATTGTCACTAATCACCAAAAGTCTCTGTTGGAAACAAAAATCCACCTTCCTGAGTCCATCCCTGAAAACAGATGCTGCTTTATTCTTGGACATTTTTGTTGCTAGATAAACCCCATGAATGTAATAAAACCCACATGTAATAATAATAAAATTGAATAAAGTTACGCTCAAAAATATTATAAACAAATCTGGATTTTAAAGAGATTTTCATTCAAACAAGTAGGAAGTCAGAGAGGCAGGTAGCCTTCAAAATATAACCATGTATAAATTTACACGATAGAGACAGAAAGATGGACAAATAAGATAAAGGTTAAGAGAGACAAGATGGCTGCTCGTATAAAGCTGTATTCTGTGTTTTTAATGGAAAGCTAAGTGGAAGAAAGTCAGATTAATTTATGTGTTCACATACTTGGTAATCTTTAAAGCTAGAAAGCAGCAGCAGAGGAGAACTGGGAGGATGTTAGTTTCAGGTGTGAACGGAGCCTCAGAGACTGAAGTGTGGTTGGAAAGCTGAGAGCGCAGATTAGAAACTGATCAAACTGATTTATCAGACACTTTTTGTAGCTTCATACCGATTCTGGGGAGTTTTATCTGGGGTCTCCAGCAGCTTTCCAGCCGTCTGGCGTCTTCCTCGTAGCGGACGATGGTTTTCTCAACCTCTGAGAAGATTTCTTCAGCAGCAGCAGTTAGTCGCTCTCTGATAAACTCTCTCAGATGCTGAACTGAAGACATTGTTGCTGAAACTACGCAGATATTCAGCTGAGAAACGAAAACACAACCGTCTTCCTGCTCAGTCCGCTGTCGCTACCCGATCTGTACCGGAGCACCATAGACATAATATAAACGTAGACCCCGCATCGACCGCTTTCACCTATGTGCGCTGACGGGATATGGGGGCGCCATCTTGGGGAGGTCGACAGCTCAGCTCAGTGTGTTGAGCAGGCGCAGAATCAATTTTAATCAACTATAACTCGTTGAATATTGAACTAATTTTCACGTTTTTTTGTTGCTTAAAACTTTAAAACTATAGCTATTTTAACAAATGGTCCAGTGCATTTAAATAATCCTAGTGGGGTTAAAAGTAATAGAATATTCTGACAGGATGTATGTATGTTTCAAAACACAGCCCCTCATACATTTTTAAACGTTTTTTATTATTACATAAACAAACACATTTGTACATGTACACATATATATATATATGTACATATATATGTACATATATATATATACGTTCTAAAAGAACCCGTGATAGGCGAAATCCGTGAAGTAGTAACCTTTATTTATTTTTACAATTATTATCCAATGAAATACTCCATATTACTTTGAAACCAAAGAACAAAACCTTACAGGCCCAAGCATTTGTTTAACAAATAGAATTATTGTATAAACGTTTTTCTTTCTTTTTTTTTTTTTTTACAAATAACTACTGTGCTGTAAAAAAATAATTTTAATCATCAATACGAACTGAAGGCTTCAAATTGCGGAGATCAGCACCACCCCACCGCGACCGAGTCATTGGATTAGAACGGGAGAAAATGAAAAATGATTATGAAAAAAATAGAAATTACAGTAGGACAGTAGTGACTCACGTGTATTTCACTGCTCTTCTGACTGAGGCGCTGCTTCCTGACTCCGCTCTGTAGCGTTTTTTTCTTCTAAAGCCCGCGGTGCAGGTGTGTTTTTACTTTCGGAAGAAGAACATAGTTATCGGTAGTTGTTGCTCTTTTTTCTTCTCGGCAAAAAGATTCTTATAAACCGACATGCCACCATCGATTATGTTTGAGAACTGTAATGAACGGCAGCGGCTCATCAATGCAAGTCCGTGAAGCAGCGAGACCGTGAAAGGTGAACCGCGATATAGCGAGGGTTCACTGTATATATATATATATATATATATATATATATATATATATATATATATATATATATATATATATATATATATATATATATATATATATATGTGCTATTTATTCACTGGTGTCTAACAAAGCTCTGATGCCTTCACGGAGCAATTCTGGAGAGACTTAAGGCCCATTCATACCTCACGTAAAAGACGGATACGGATACGTGTGGAGTGTTTCATGCGTTCTAACCGTCGATTTCGTCCGTACTTTGACACGAAAATTGGGAGCTTACGATTACGGACGCAACGGATCAATACGGAGCAATACTACCGGAAATGGTGGGGGCGCTATTGAGTTTGTAGTACAAAATGTCAACAAAACCACGAAGAAGGTTGTAATTCTGGGTTTTAAACAATGGCGGAATTCGAGGAACAATTTGCGGAGCTTGTCCGCAACTACCCACACATATGATGTCTCGTGTCCGGGGCACAGGGACAAACAAAAAGTTTACTAAAGGAGCAAATACAACAAAATCACGTCTTGGACCGTCGCCATGTTTGATCAGTGACGAATCATTGGCGCCCAGCACTGCCACCTAGAGGACATATTGGTTATTGCGCACCTCAACGGATGGAGGTATGAAGGAGTCAACGGATAGAACGTACGGACAGAAATACGGACGTGTAGGCCAAACGTAGGGTATGAATGCTCCTGTAAGTCACAAAGACTTGGACGTGTAGACTTGTATCTCTCTACCTAATATTAGAAAAATCACATTCTAATCAAAATATAAGCAATATATTTTCATCTTATTTGTGAAAAGCTATCCCTCGAGCCCTGACGTAGATAGTCTCTCGATTTAAACAAAAATCAGCTGCACAGTGCTGAGGCATCATTAGTGTGTTCAGCTTGAATCAGCAGGATTGGGGAGCAGGTCGACCGCCCCAAGATGGCGCCCGTAAATCCTGCGCAGCGACCGTAAATGCGGGGTCTACTCTTATAGCATGATCCGTTCCATCAGCACATTTGCGCACGCGCGAACAGAATAAATTCCGGGTCGCCAAAAATAATGTAATTAGTACTGGAAATAGTTATTTCTATCTTTAAATCATTAAAGAATGCTAAACTACATCATATTGAAGACTTTTCTGGAAGAAATCGATTTTACATTCTCTCCATTGTATTACTTGACGTCATAATCGGATATGCTTAGAAGTCAGGGAATATAATATTGTGTAACGTTTATCGGTATTGTCTGAATAATTAACAATTGAACTTTATTGATCTCACAATGGAGAAATTCACTTCTGGATCTTAACCCATCCCCTAGGGGAGCAGTGGGCTGCCATGTGCGGCGCCTGGAGAGCCATCGGGGGTTAAGGGTCTTGCTCAGGGGTGGACTGGGAGAAAAAAATCGGCCCTGGCATTTTGGATTAGTGAGAGTGGACACTTAAAATACTTCCTAAATCTTAATTTATTAACACTGTAAAATGTAAACTCCACCACAGCACAGCAACAATTCTTAGATCAGAGAGAGAGAGAGAAAGAGAGGTGTCACGGTCAATCACACATATTATCACGTTACATCATTATAAGAAGTTATTGTAAGTTGCTCATCAGATCTATTCAGTCTTCCAGATACTGTAGGGTAACATTGGACTAATGTGCACTCACTGTGTAAAAAAGGATGCCAATGACAAAATGAACCAGAGAAATGCCTCACTTGTCATCATGGAAAGAAAGAAAATATATAATAACATAATATAAATTTTGATTTACTCAGTCATTTGTAATAAGTATTTTATTTATCTAATTTCCTAATTTTTGATCATATTTTCTTTAAAATCGCAGACTTTTCGCTATTTTTCATGTAAATCCTTGGTGGCGCTTCATAGCGAAGCCGGTGAGGCCGCAGCGACCTTGGCCTCCCCTGGGATTGCGCAATCCCTTGTTAACTGTGCTGACTTCCATTCTGTGAATGCATCTTCCTGTCTCTAGATCATAAATTCAATTGTTCAAACAGTTATGAACTGATTTTCCACAATTTAATATATGTGGATTACGAATTGTGTTTTGGTCATCAAACTGTGTGCAGATAACATGGTTTCGTGGTGCTGGCCGATCATAAACAGCAAAGAACTGGTTGTAGGTGAGGCCGGCAGTTCCTTGACCGCTAGGCAGGGGGCGCTCAAGGGGCACCGCTCGTGATCCCCAAATAGTAGAGTCAAAACAAGTTATTGATGTTTTATTAGCGAGTTTTGCTAAACAAGTAAAGCACTAAAAAGACTCTAAACATACAGCTGGAACAGGACTGATCAGGGAAGGCTTTCCTCCCTGGCAGTGAGCTCCACTGAGACTAAGAGAGTTTTAAAACTGAAGAAGATAAAGAGA
The DNA here is from genome assembly GCA_037039145.1 of Fundulus diaphanus. Classification (NCBI taxonomy): domain Eukaryota; kingdom Metazoa; phylum Chordata; class Actinopteri; order Cyprinodontiformes; family Fundulidae; genus Fundulus; species Fundulus diaphanus. Next base: position 4,510,899 of record CM073133.1, read on the forward strand.
ACTTTTACCGGAAAATGATGATATTTTTGTTCAGAAAGAGCGCTGCATGGACTTAATTTATAAGTAGAGGTAAGACAGCGATAATTACTCATGTTTTGTTTTTGTGATAAAATGTGCGTAATGTGGGTTATAGTTTTAGAATGTGTTACAAATGCAGAAATCCATCATAACTCATAAACTGTTACCAATCAAATGACAATTTTTTTTCATCAAAGAACCAATATTTTTCCATGTATCTTGGTGAATTTATTTGGCTCAATCAGTCTCCTTCAGCACTTTGCAACGAGTCTACTCTGTAGAGTGTATATATTTGTAAATCTGACTCTGATGACGTCAGTGCCTCACCAGCTATGAACTCTACCGCACGTCACTGACTACAACCACCACCACCATATTTTACATCAGACACCGGAGCAGATGAAGGGCCTGCTGTTGGGAACATGTCAGTCAGTTTGACACATTTCGCAGCGTCCGTTTGAAGAACTCGTTTCTTTTTTTCGTGCAGTTTCTCTGCGCCTCCCTTGCGTTTCTTATCCATTACTACTGTGAACACCGCTGCACAAAGTTCCACATGGAGCGTGAAGGTGTTTTTCTACTTTATGATTGGCCTAGCCCTTTAGACTGTCAGGGATGATAACCAATGGGCTGCAGTAGCCTGTGGTAAGGGCCGGATGATCGGAACAGACGCTTGCGCTGCTGATTTTATTTTTCTTCATGCATTATGCAAATATAACGAGGCAGATATATAAAATAATAATAATAATAATATTAATAATAATAATACATATTATTAATATACATGTCGGGTCTGCCGGCCCAAACAGCACGTCGGCCCACCGGGAAAATGCCCGGTACGCCCGATTACCAGTCCATGCCTGGTCTTGCTCAAGGACCCAGAGTGCAGGCAGTGGGGATCGAACCGGGTACTTGCAACCTTCTCAGAGCCCAAGCGCACTGCTCTAACCACTAGGCCATTGCACTCAATGGGGGGTGGTGGTTGATTTCTTATAAAGTTAAAATTATCGATTGAGATTTTAGCGCCCTCTGGTGGACATATCGTAAACAAGAGAAGACCTCGTCATTTTACAAAAACCAAGCAGGGACTAGAACAAACACATAACAAAGCCAAGGCATACATTGTTACAATACATTTATTAAGTACAAAATACACAAATGCATATGGAAACCAAATAAATGATCATTTTGATTTCAAAATCAAATACATTTCTATACTTCTGTATGTGAAACTCTCGATTTACCGGTCGATCTACGTTCCTACCCTCATCTATGGTCACGAGCTTTGGGTCGTGACCGAAAGAACGAGATCCCGGATACAAGCGGCTGAAATGAGTTTTCTCCGTAGTGTGTCTGGGCTCTCCCTTAGAGATAGGGTGAGGAGCTCAGTCATCCGGGGAGGACTCAGAGTAGAGCCGCTGCTCCTCCACGTCCAGAGGAGCCAGTTGAGGTGGCTCGGGCATCTGGTTAGGATGCCTCCTGGACGCCTCCCTGGTGAGGTGTTCCAGGCACATCCCACCGGGAGGAGGCCCAGGGGAAGACCCAGGACACGCTGGAGGGACTATGTCTCTCTGCTGGCCTGGGAACGCCTTGGGATTCCCCCGGAGGAGCTGGCCCAAGTGGCTGGGGAGAGGGACGTCTGGGCCTCCCTACTGAAGCTGGTACCCCAGCGGATAAGCAGAAGAAGACGGACGGACGGAGAAAACATCTTGCTCTAATATCCTCTAAAGTGCCTTGCGAAAACTTAAAATCATAATATTCTTAATGTGTAATATATTCTAGATTGGACTTCAAATTGAAAAGACTGCTTTCCAACGGACAAAAAAATCGTTTTATTTGAATTTAAACACTGAATTGAAAAATTATAAAACTTATAGTCTAAATACATATATAATAAATACATTATTTCTGGCTAGTTAATTAAATTTAAATTTACGTAGCATATTTTTTACCTTTAACTAGAAAATGTGGAGACATCCTTTTTTTTTTTTTCTGGAAAATCAAATATTTAAACAAATTTTAATGTATAAACTGTGTGAAGTATATTTGCGCATGGTGAGAGCAGTCAAAGTAACGATCGAAAGGCGATTTAACTATTTTTTATGTATGTCTGTTGAGATTTATAAATATTGTGCTCTCATTTGTTTATTTTACTTTAGTTTGGAACCAAGCAATCATATTGCAGAGTGTATGTCATGTGACCTAATTAGTGACTGAATGAATGCACATGTGTCTGTTTAAATAAAATGCGCCAGTCAGAAAGAAACTGGTAAAAGTGAAACAGTATCCCCTGTTGTCTGTGTAAGTTACTCTGCTAACAGGTTATGGGCCCAGAATACAGATGTTAAGTTACTGGGTAAAAGTCGCAACGAAAAACGCGTGTACCCGAGACTTGTTTTTGATGGAGATGAGAAGAATTATGAGCTATAGGAGACGAAACTTTTAGGTCATCTTTGTTTGCAAGGACTAAAAGGAACTATTTTAAATGAACCTTCTGACGAAGATGAGGATGACGAGATGAAAAACGGTGAAGCCTATGCTGAGCTGATACAGTTCCTGGATGACAAAAGCCTGTCGCTGGTCATGAGAGAAGCAGCAGATGATGGACGTGCGGCGCTGCAGATTCTACGTGGATATTATGCTGGAAAAGGGAAGCCCCGGGTAATAAGCTTGTATACAGAGCTAACTTCACTGCAAAAACTGCCGAGTGAGAGTGCCACAGAATATATGTCATCAGCGCTAAAACTACAATCACCGCTTTAAGGAACGCAGGTGAGAATCTCAGTGACGAACTTTTGATTGCAATGATTTTGAAAGGACTTCCAGAGACATTTAAACCATTTACTATCCATGTTACTCAGAGTGACGTTAAAATGACTTTTGCTGAGTTTAAAACAAAACTTCGACCTTATGAGGATATCGAAAATATGCCGACAACTACTTCTGGGGATAACGTAATGAAGGCAAGAGCACAGCTGGGAAGTGGAACCAAAGTTACTTTTGATGATTGTGCGGCTACAAGTACTGACATTATTTGTTACAGGTGTGGCACAAAAGGCCATAAAGCAAGCACATGCAGGCGTAAACAATGGTGCAGTCAATGTAAAAGTGCTACTCACTGTGATGCAACCTGCAGTTGTAGAAAACCACGGGATGGCGCAAGAAAAGTGTCCGAGGAGCCGGGTGACAAGGAATATGTGTTTCGGGCAAGTGACGCTGAGATGTGGAGACGTAAGGATGCAAGAGCAACTTCACACATGCAGGTGCAACTTCCCACATCATCACAGACATCACAAAGTTTCGATGGTTTGATAGCAGTTTCCAAGCCGACACACACTGTGTGGAATTGGCTGACGGTACGAGGTGCAACAGAGTCGCTAAAAGCAGAGGAGAAGCAGCAGTATGTTTAGTGGACAGCACTGGACGACGTTTCAAAACAACGCTAAGGAACGCGCTGTACATCCCTGCATATCCACAGGACATCTTCTCTGTGAAGGCAGCCACTTCGAACGGAGCAACCGTGATCTTCAGAGAGGGGAAGAACGTTCTGCTACTTAAACTGAATTTCCCGTACACATGCGCAATAAACTGTACTATTTGCACACAATAGACAATGAATGTGATGACCAATGTGGGAAATGTTATGATTTGCAGACATGAAATGAGATACTAGGTCATTGCAACTATGGAGATGTAATTAAATTAGAGAATGTTGTGAACGGTATGCAAATTAAGAATAGAGAAGACAAACATACCCCACCGTGTGAGATTTTCATACAAGGCAAGTTTATTGAGACTATAAATCGAGAGCCTGATGCTACAGCCAAAGCAGCTTTAGAAATGGTACACACTGATCTTGCAGGACATATAGATCCAATGTCTAAAGACAGACATAAATATGCATTATCTTTAACAGATGATTATTCTAGTGCTATTTTTGTATACTTCTTGAGAAACAAGAGTGACACAACAACCGCCATAGAGAAATTCCTTGCGGATATAGTGGCATATGGGAGAGTTAAATGTATCAGATTTGATAATGGGACAGAGTTCTCAGGAAAAGAATACCAGGCATTATTGAGGAGAAATAATATTAGACAACACCATCATCCCACAACATCTGGTGGGAAAACTGGAGCATCTGGGCTTCAACACACCCCTACGAAACTGGCTGCTAGACTTCCTCACCAACAGACCTCAGTCAGTCCGGGTCGGACAGAACACCTCTGATGTCATCACCCTCAGCACGGGCTCCCCTCAGAGCTGCGTCCTGAGCCCCCTGCTGTTCACCCTGATGACACACAACTGCGTCCCCAGGTTCACCACCAATCACATCGTGAAGTTTGCAGACGACACAACGGTGGTGGGCCTGATCAGAGACGACAACGACCAGGACTACAGAGAGGAGGTGGAGCAGCTGGTGGGCTGGTGCAGAGACAACAGCCTGATCCTGAACGTGGAGAAGACGAAGGAGATCATCGTCGACTTCAGGAAAAACCGGCCTCACCATGCTCCACTGCTCATCAACAACTCAGCGGTGGAGGTGGTCAGCAGCACCAAGTTCCTGGGGGTGCACATCACGGACAACCTCACCTGGACTGTGAACACCATGTCACTGGTGAAGAGGGCACAGAAGCGACTGTACTTTCTGCGGAGGATGAGGAGAACCCGCCTGCCCCCGCCCATCCTCACGACCTTCTACAGAAGCACCATAGAGAGCATTCTGACCAGCTGTCTCTCTGTGTGGAGTGGAGGCTGCAGTGCCTCCGAATGGAAGAACGTGAGGAGAGTGGTGAGGACAGCAGAAGGGATCATCGGGGCTCCTCTTCCCTCCATTAAAGACATTTCATCGCAGCGCTGTGTGTTTCGAGCCCGTAACATCATCAGGGACCCCTCACACCCCCACCATAGACTATTCTCCCTGCTGCCCTCTGGAAAGAGGTTCCGCAGCATCCGCTGCAGGTCCACTAGGTTCTGCAAAAGCTTTTTCCCTGCTGCCATCAGACTGTTGAACTGCTGAACTGCTGAAGTATAAAAACGGACTGTGTACTACTGGTCTACAACAAAGACAATTAATCTGTTTAATATTTAAGATTGATTTATGTAGTGAGGGACTGAGCCGGACAAGCATGAGGACACGGTGGTGATTTTCAAGGAAAATGGGTTTTATTTCCTCAAAGCAACAAAAGTCCAAACAATAATTACAGGGCCTTTAAAAGGTTAAATGAAGAAACTAATTTAAGGTAAAACATATCAAAGTTAAACAAAATCTCAAACTAACAGCTCAAATAAACTGACCTAACACACAACAAAGGGGTCTTAAATACTGGCTGATCAGACCAGACTGACCCACTGAGGAAGAGGAAAGGGGGAACATCTACACACATTTAACAAACATAACTAAACAGTTAGCTTAAGGATTAAACTTAAATGACTAATAACTAAACAAAATTAACAAAATGGACAAATCACAAAAGCAAAAGAAAGATTATGCAACAAAGTTAGAATAAGGACTCCATGGTGTTCCCCCTAGAGGAACTCCAGATGGTACCACCCAGTCAGTCAGTCCATCTGGGACTGGAGTGTACCAGCCAGAGTCCTCTGCTTCAGCCCAGTTCAAGGTACTCCCCACAACACCAGAACAGGAAGCACAAACAAATGTTATGTGACAACATTATATATACAAAAGTTAACAAATGTGTGCGCGACAATTGGAACTAACGTGTTTAAATATTGTCACAGTAAAAATAAACAAACCAATGTATTTATGCTGCAGTGTATGTGTGTGAAAACTTGAAGTGAAGAAGTAGTTGTTTGTGGGGTTACTGACTGTGTGGCTGCAGGTGTGGCCAACACAGATGTATAAATTGTATTTCATCACAGCTGGTGATTTTATTGCTTCCTTTAACACGTTGCTGTTACACTGGTACAATATCTAACAGATCTAAGTTGCTGTAGACAACAAAGTTGGAGATGGCCAAAGGCCTCTTAACCACATGGATGACCAACAACTCCTGGAATATGTGAAAGGGTAAATGGTGCTACTTACAACCACACACTCTGTTCTCTGCAGACATTTATGATCATTTCTGTGAGGTGGGCTGTGCTTATAGGTCATGTCATGCAAAGGATTGTGGGATTCCTTAGGGCTCCTTAGCGCCGGTAAGGGGACATTGTGATGTACCTATGCTAAAGGAACTATGAGAGGAAGCAAACAGGCTGAAAGGCTACTCTTGCAGGAAGAAACACATAAAAGCCAGATTAAAGTTTGCAAACCCACACATGGACAAGGGAATTAATTTTTGGAGACATGTCCTGTGGTCTAAGAACACTAAAGTTGAGCTGGTTGGCCTTAAGGACCATTGTTACATTTGGAGGCAGAAGGGGGAAGCTTTCAAGTCTGAGAACACCATCCTAACTGGGAAATATGAGTTGGTAGCATCATATTGTTATTTTTCTGTGTGCCAACATCTCCTTCAATTGAATAAAAAAACATTTTTTGCACACAGCTTCAGTTGCTTCAGCTAGTAATCACAGATCAGGCCCAAAATCTGGGTGCACTGATGCAGGGGTTCTCAAACTTTTCATGGCCAGGAACCCCTTAGCAGCAGGAACATTTTTCAAAAGACCCTTTTAGATTCTTCATCCTGATAGTATTTTTAAACAGCTTTTTGTACAATTAAACACATCAGGAATTATGTATGTTTTAAAAAACAAAAACACAATAGAGATTTGTTGCTCTCTCCATTTGTTATCCGCTGTTAAAGTTTTGTTTGATTTGTTAATGTGTATTTTTTTGTTAAAACTATGAGTTGTGCAATATTGAGTTGTAATTGTGTCATTTTTATCATATAAAAACTAAAACGCAATATCATCTTCAAGAATAGGCCCAAAAAATAGGCAGCACATAGAGGATAGACTGATGTCAAAATAATCATCTGCCTTCAAAAACCTGCATCAGTCGATCACTAATATGCTAAAGGAATAAAAAAGATTTTAACACTTTAAATACAGAAGACATTTTCCTCAAATATAACATTTTAAAGCTTCCAAAAAAATAAGCTGTGAGAAGACTGAAGTTAATTCCAGTGAACCCCATTTTGTTCATTAGTCAGATTAAAGACTCTTAATTGGTTCAATTTTAGCTACATTCTTAAAAACATTCTTATGAATCTCTGCTTCAGGCTTTGTTACTCACAGTCAATCAATGACATCAATAACCTCTTGACAATTAGTGAGAAGGATGAGCCTGTCTCTCCCCACACAGTTTATTCTTGGAGGCATGGATGACAAACAAACTCTAAGATCATCTTCCACTTGTAAACCAGCTCTGCATTTGTTCTTCATTACAGTCAGAGCTGAAAATGTTGATCCACAGAGGTAAGTGGTCAGAAACGGCAGCAATATTTTCATGGCCTCAGCAGCCAGTTCAGGATACTCATGTGAGAGGGAGGCCCAAAAGTCTGCATGACTTTCCTGATGGAATCTGGCCTTCAATGTTCTGTCACAAGATAACTCCAAGAGCTGTTCTTGTTTTACCTGTTAAGACATTTATTGTTGCAGCAGGTGAACATGGATCAGCACCCAGTCCCAGGCATCAGTGTTCACATCAGAGAAATATGAGCTGAAGTGCTCACACAGTGATGTTAGGTGTGAAGTCACAACATCCCTCACAATAGCAACAGACAGCTTCTCATTGTTTAAAAAGTCCATCAGTTGGGGAAACATGTCTGTTATTCCATCTTGTATTCTTCTTCATAAAGGTGGTGATTTTGTCTCTAACTTCAAGGACAGATGTGTAGCCTCCTTGGATGGAGAGGTTGACGCTGTTCAATATGATGAACATGTCTAAGATCGGCTAACTTTGCGATGCAGTCTGGATCATGTCAGAAATCTCCAATATCCGGTTTCTCCTCATAAATTCAGTAATTTCTCTGTGTAGATCAAAAACTCTGCAACACTTTCCCACAAAACAACCATCACACCTCAGTGATAAAGCAGTGCATCATGTTCAGCAATCAGATTTGGGCAAAGTTGACCAAGCAGCTGTGATTGCAAAGCTCTGGATTTGACAAATTTTTACTTCCTAATTTAGGGTAGTTCACGCGTGATGTCAGCGCTACATCCGCGTCCGCGGGGTAGGCAAAAAGCACAGCTGCTCTCGTCTACTACATGACAAAACGGGTGATTTAGAGCGTACTTTTAGTTAGTTTATTTTTGGAATCTAAACAATGTCTACGACATGTTGTGCTCCCGGTTGCACAGAGAGGCATTCCAAATCGTTGGATGTACGTTTCTGTCGTTTACCGAAGAAAGAAATGGATATTTTCAAAAGAGCGCAGGCAGACACTACCAATGGACTGGGGGAGACATCAGACTACGATAGAATTTGCAGCCTACACTTCATCTCCGGTAAATACAACTTAATTCTGCTCTAGTCATCGTTCTACTTAAATAGCGGCGGAGGGGAGGTGGCGATCGCTACAGGGGCCGGAGAAGCCGCTTCTGCTACCGCTACCGCTTCTACCAGCAGAAGCGGCTTCTCTGGCTGCCTGGAGCAGCAGCCGCTCTGTGTTTACGCTGCAATGTCGCCGACACCCCCACCCATTTTAACAAGACAAAAACACCAAAATAATCTGTAGTGAACATTTTTTTTTAACCTACCGGGCGGGTCCAGTGGTTTCATGCTTCCATGCTCTCTTGTCTGTACTGGCCTGGGTCCAATGTAATTCTCCCTGCGCGGTGGGAGACTCGTTTTGAGGAAACTATGGTTGCAGCTCACTGTCTGCCTTGCTGTGGTTACAGAGAGGTGTCTGTTTTGTAGAATAAATCATCCGCCGATGAGTTATTGATCCGGAAAAGCCGAATCTGTGAATATCTTTCTAACTTTACCGAAGTATAAGGCAGCTACGGTTCTCCAGTTTTGCATTGTATTACATTGAAATGACTGTCGTCATTTCAGCTTTTAACTTTTTGCTCTCTCTCTTTTTCTTCATAGTAGGTACACCTGGTCTGGCGTTCTGTTAACTTTGACATCATCCAGAGAAGACGGCTCACCCGTTACTACCATCTAATGTAGAACAGATTACTAGATCAATGTGTGCTTCTGTGCTTTTTGTCTCTCTTGTTGTGTCTCTGCTCTGTCTTCTGTAACCCCCAGTCGGTCGAGGCAGATGACCGTTCATACTGAGCCTGGTTCTGGTTCTGCCGGAGGTTTTTTTTTCCCGTTAATGGGTGGTTTTTCTTCCCACTGTCGCTTCATGCTTGCTCAGTATGAGGGATTGCAGCAAAGCCATGTACAATGCAGACGACTCTCCCTGTGGCTCTACGCTTCTCCAGGAGTGAATGCTGCTTGTCGGGACTTTGATGCAATCAACTGGTTTCCTTATATAGGACATTTTGACCAATCTGTATAATCTGACCCAATCTGTATAATATGATTGAACTTGATTTTGTAAAGTGCCTTGAGATGACATGTTTCATGATTTGGCGCTATATAAATAAAATTGAATTGAATTGAACTGTATGTCGCGGTACGGACACTTGGCCAGCATTTCACAGACTGGCTCCGTCCCTTCAGGCTTTTGCTGTGTGGATCTGGCAACCTGATACCATCAACCATCAACTTACTCTTAAAACGATCTTGTAATACGCGATCTAAAGAAGAAAAATACGTGGAGAACTCGTCAGTTTCGCTGTTTGCGTCTGCCATTGTGTTCGCCTTTTGCCTACCAATCCGGCGCGCATGCGCGAAAAACCCGCATCAAAACAATAACAATGAACTACCCTCTAATTTACTTCAATTCAATTCAATTCAATTCAATTCAATTTTATTTATATAGCGCCAAATCATGAAACATGTCATCTCAAGGCACTTTACAAAATCAAGTTCAATCATATTATACAGATTGGGTCAGATTATACAGATTGGTCAAAATGTCCTATATAAGGAATCCAGTTGATTGCATCAAAGTCCCGACAAGCAGCATTCACTCCTGGGGGACCGTAGAGCCACAGGGAGAGTCGTCTGCATTGTACATGGCTTTGCTGCAATCCCTCATACTGAGCAAGCATGAAGCGACAGTGGGAAGAAAAACCACCCATTAACGGGAAAAAAAAACCTCCGGCAGAACCGGGCTCAGTATGAACGGTCATCTGCCTCGACCGACTGGGGTTACAGAAGACAGAGCAGAGACACAACAAGAGAGACAAAAAAGCACAGAAGCACACATTGATCTAGTAATCTGTTCTACATTAGATGGTAATAGTCGGTGATCTGTCCTCCCTGGATGATTTCAAAGTCAACAGAACGTCAGACCAGGTGTGCCTACTATGAAGAAAAAAAGAGAGAGAACAAAAAGTTAAAAGCTGAAATGACAACAGTCATTTCAATGTAATGCAATGCAAATCTGGAGAACAGTAGACTGGAGAACAGTAAAAATCAGTAGAGTGAGAAAAGTAGGCCCTGATGTCCTCCAGTAGCCTAAGCCTATAGCAGCAAAACTATAAAGGTAGCTCAGAGTAACATGAGCCACTCTAGTTATAAGCTTTGTCAAAAAGGAAAGTTTTAAGATTAGTCTTAAAAGTAGACAGGGTGTCTGCTTCACGGACCAAAACTGGGAGTTGGTTCCACAGGAGAGGAGCCTGATAGCTAAAGGATCTGCCTCCCATTCTACTTTTAGAGACTCTAGGAACCACCAGCAGACCTGCAGTCTGAGAGCGAAGTGCTCTGTTAGGAACATACGGAGTAATCAGAGCTCTGATATATGATGGAGCTTGATTATTAAGGGCTTTATACGTTAGAAGAAGAATTTTAAATTCTATTCTTGATTTAACAGGAAGCCAATGAAGGGAAGCTAAAATTGGAGAAATATGATCCCTCTTGTTGATTTTCATCAGAACTCTTGCTGCAGCATTTTGGATAAGCTGAAGACTTTGAATTGCATTTTGTGGACTTCCTGATAGTAAAGAATTACAATAGTCCAGCCTTGAAGTAACAAATGCATGGACTAGTTTTTCAGCATCACTCCTGGACAGAATGTTTCTAATTTTGGCGATATTCCGGAGGTGAAAAAAGGAAACTCTGGAAACCTGTTTAATATGGGATTTAAATGACATGTCTTGGTCAAAAATAACACCAAGGTTTTTTACTTTATTACCAGAGGCCAAGTTAATGTCATCCAGATTAAGTGATTGGTTAAGAAGTTTATTTTTTGAGGACTCTGGCCCAAAGATTACAACTTCGGTCTTGTCAGAATTTAGATGCAGGAAATTTAAAGTCATCCAGCTTTTGATGTCATCAAGACATGACTGCAGTCGAAGTAATTGATTGGATTCATCAGGATTTATGGATAGATATAGCTGAGTGTCATCAGCATAACAGTGGAAATTAATCCCATGCTGTCTGATAATTTTGCCGATCGGAAGCATATATATAGTAAAGAGAATTGGTCCAAGGACTGAACCCTGTGGTACTCCACAGGTGACCCTAGAGTTTGAGGAAGATTTATTATTAACATGAACAAACTGGAATCTGTCCGACAGATAAGATTTAAACCAGCCTAATGCTTTCCCCTTAATCCCTACAGTATGTTCAAGTCTTTGTAGGAGAATATTGTGATCAACTGTATCAAATGCAGCACTAAGATCTAACAGGACAAGTACAGACACAAGTCCATTATCTGAGGCCATGAGAATATCATTAGTGACCTTCACCAGAGCCGTTTCAGTGCTATGATGAGCTCTGAAGCCTGACTGAAACTCCTCAAGTAGGTCATTGCTTTGTAAATGTTCACAAAGTTGATTAGCAACTACTTTCTCAAGAATTTTAGATAAGAAAAGAAGATTAGATATAGGTCTGTAGTTTACTAGCTCATCTTGATCAAGAGAAGGTTTCTTAAGTAAAGGTTTAATAACAGCTACTTTAAAAACCTGTGGTACATATCCATTTACTAAGGATAGATTAATCATGTCTAAAATAGGACCACTGATCAAAGGGAATACCTCCTTAAACAACTTGGTTGGGATTGGGTCTAACATACAGGTAGAAGGTTTAGATGAAGCTAAGATTTTAGATAGCTCAGAAAGCTCTACTGCTTCTAAACAGTTCAGACACAGCGCAGGTTCTAAAGATTCCTCCAATGCTGCCTTACTTACTGGGGACGAGGTAATCATGTTTGGGAGGATGCCAATTATTTTATTTTTAATGGCATCAATTTTATTTATGAAGAATCCCATAAAATCATTACTACTAAGAGCTAAGGGAATGGTTGAATCAACAGAGCTGCAGCTCTGAGTAAGTTTGGCAACTGTACTAAAGAGAAATCTAGGATTATTTTTATTCTCTTCAATTAATGATGAAAAATATGCTGCTCTAACTCTGCGAAGGGTCTTGTTATACAACAATAGACTGTCCCTCCAGATTAAGTAGGATTCCTCTTGGTGTGTAGAGCGCCATTTTCTCTCCAATTTCCTAACATTGTGCTTCAAGGAACGCAGCTCTGAATTAAACCAGGGAGCCAGCTTCCTGTGAATTATCACCTTCTTTTTCAAGGGAGCTACATTATCTAATGCAGAACGCAATGAGGAAGTCACACTGTTAGCAAATGTATCTATTTGTGAATGGGAAGAAACAGCATTGCTGCCATCTACAGGGCATTTCTGCAATACTGAGGATATTAAGAGGGGGACAGACTCTTTAAGTTTTGATACAGCATTATCCGATAAAGATCTACTATAATGGAACCCTCTTTTGGGGGTGGAGAAATCGGTTAGATTAAACTCAAATGTTATTAAAAAATGATCAGATAGGACAGGGTTGTGAGAGAATACTGTTAATTCTTCACAATCAATGCCATATGTCAGCACAAGGTCCAAAATATGGAGCCGAGAGTGCGTTGGCTTATGCACATTTTGAGCAAAACCAATTGAATCTAGGATAGTTTTAAAGGCTACACTAAGGTAACTTACTTCCTAATTTTAGCGGATTTGGCTTTTACCTTATTTGATGAGGTGGATGGAGTTAAATATTTGTCTATTGTGATATTTAGCTCAACCACAACGCATCCTCAGCAGTGCCTCCTCAGGCCCAACAGCATAGTTTCACGGAGCCCAGTTTGAGGGCCGTTGCACTAATGGACTCAGGACCTCCATCCAAACACAATGGGGTACCGCGAGCGAGCTATTTTTAGAAACGTAACGTCACGATGACGTCACATCACGTGGTACGCAGTAGGACAAACTCCCAAACCCGCCGCTGTTTTGCTGTGGAAGAGACGTGCGTAAGCCTAGGTTGTACTCGTTTAAAAGACTGCTTTTTCCAAAATCTAAGACCATGGTTTATAAACATTGTTGCTATGGAACGTGCAACAGCGACTCGAGGTACGCTGATCGGCCGCATATGAAGGATGTTTTCTTCATTACTTTCCCGAAATTCAAGAGTGCCAAGGAGAAATGTGTGCGCTTGGTCCATCGGTGCGGTCGGCCTACATATGTAGCAAGGATTTTGTTGGAGGAAAGGGCACAACCGAAGAACATCCTGACCCAATTCCAGCGACATCAAGTAGTGAACAGGTAAGATTATTTTGGTGGCCGAGATGTTAATAATGAAGCGCCTGCTACCATGATAGCATATAGGCTATCATGGTAGCAGGCGCTAACATGATACCCTGCTACCAGGATAGCTTACTCAAAAACATTTCAAATGAGACAAACATTAAACATATACCGATCTCTGGACGGTGATTACTAACCGCCGCGCAGGAAAAAAAAAAACAAAGCTTACCGTTCGATCGACTCGGCCCGTTTTCCGGTCTTTTTAAGCCCTCGACACTCAAGCCATCGTTTGAGCTGAAGGTTGGTGTGTTCTTCGACTGTGCGACCAGTAAACCGTGCGCCTGGGACATCGTCTTGGGAAAGTTTAACGGCTGCAAAGTCGCTCATATCGCTGGTTCTGTTGCTCGTGTAATAGCTGGTTGCTACGTGCGTTCTCTATCGGTTTGTCCTACCTAAGCGGCAAAAGGGGCGTTGCTCTTGAGGCGGTGACGTCACGTGCGCGGTACCCCATTACAAAGTCTGCCTTCCATCACCTGAAGAACATTTCCAGTATTAAAGTACTGATGTCTCAGCAGGTTTTGGAAAAACTAATCCATGCATTCAATTTGAGTCAAATTAATAACTGAACGATGTTTTCACAGTCCACCAAAAAAGTCGATCAGACAACTGCAGCTGATCCAGAATGCTGTCGCCCGCGTCCTCACTAAGACTAAGAAAGTAGAGAACATCGACCCGGCCTTAAAGTCCTTCTACTGGATCTCAGAAAATAGACTTTAAACTACTTGTGTTACTCTGTAAAATTCCTGAATGGCTTAGCACCTAAATACATCATAGACTTATTATCAGGCTATCAGTGACAAGTGAATTTCTCCACTGCGAGATCAATAAAGTCTTATCAACCCTCCAGACCACTTAGGACTTCCGTTTCAAACCTAATCTGGTAACTGGTTTGTACTTGTCTAGCACTTTAACTAGTCCGACAACCCCAGAGTGCTTTTCAACTTGTAACAAGTTGACTTCCTATATTCTACCAACTGGAACAAACATCCAGAAGACTGTAAAAAGTGCTTGAAACCATGAGTTCTTTTAAATCAAGATTATAAACTTATTTGCTTAGGATTGACTTTGATTGTTCTAGTTAAGCTTTTAACTAAAACATCAGTTTAAATTTTGTTAGTCCAATTGTTTATAAAATCATTAATACTTGCTCTTAGTTATCCTTTTCCTGTTTTATTTTGTTTCACTTTTCCTACATTTCATTCAAACTATTTGTTTACATTTTTATTTATCTACATTTTAATCATCACAAATCAACAGAAAGGCTACTGTCCTGTATGGATTCTCATGTGTATGTTTAGAGAAGATTTATGGCTAAATCTATTTCCACATAGATCACAACAGAAAGGCTTCTGTCATGTATGGGATCTCATATGGGTTTTCATGTGTTTGATTAAATATGATTTGAGGCTAAAGCTTTTTTCACATAGATCACAACAGAAAGGCTTCTGTCCTGTATGGATTCTCATATGTATGTTTAGAGAAGATTTATGGCTAAATCTTTTTCCACATAGATCACAACAGAAAGGCTTCTGTCCTGTATGGGTTCTCATGTGACTGATTAAATATGATTTGAAGCTAAAGCTTTTTCCACATAGATCACAACAGAAAGGCTTCTGTCCTGTATGGATTCTCATATGCACGTTTAGAGTGGATTTATTGCTAAATCTATTTCCACATAGATCACAACAGAAAGGCTTCTGTCCTGTATGGGATCTCATATGGGTTTTCATGTGTTTGATTAAATATGATTTGAGGCTAAAGCTTTTTTCACATAGATCACAACAGAAAGGCTTCTGTCCTGTATGGATTCTCATGTGCATGTTTAAATTTGATTTTCGGCTAAATCTTTTTCCACATAGATCACAACAGAAAGACCTCTGTCCTGTATGGGTTCTCATGTGTTTGATTAAATATGATTTGAGGCTAAAGCTTTTTCCACATAGATCACAACAGAAAGGCTTCTGTCCTGTATGGATTCTCATGTGTTTAATTAGATTTGATTGGAGGCTAAATGTTTTCCCACATAGACCACAACAGAAAGGCTTCTGTCCTGTATGGGTTATCATGTGTGTGTTTAAATTTGATTTGCAGATAAAGCTTTTTCCACATAGATCACAACAGAAAGGCTTTTGTCCTGTATGGGTTATCATGTGTGTGTTTAAATTTGATTTGCGGTTAAAGGTTTTCCCACATAGATCACAACAGAAAGGCTTCTCTCCTGTATGGGTTATCATGTGTGTGTTTAAATTTGATTTGAGGCTAAAGCTTTTTCCACATAGATCACAACAGAAAGGCTTCTGTCCTGTATGGATTCTCATGTGTGTGTTTAAAGCTGATTTGCAGCTAAAGCTTTTTCCACATAGATCACAACAGAAAGGCTTTTCTCCTTTATGGATTCTCATGTGTGTCTTTAAAGTGTTTTTTCCAATAAATTTGCCACAGTCTTTGCAGCTAAGCTTCACTCCTCTGCGGCGTTTCCTACATGACTCCACATTTTTCTTCTCTGTAGAACATTTCTTATATCCAGAGTCTGACAAGTGTTTCAGGTCAGATAGAGGGTGTTCTACATTACTGTCCTCTTCATCCTCCTCAGTATCTTCAGTCTTTAAAGAAATGGAAGCATCTCCGTGATCTTGTATCCTGATGGATTCTCCATCATTCTCTTCTGGTAGCTCTCTGCCTTTAATTTGGTCTGGATAAACCTGGGAGAGCAGCAGAGACTGTTCATCCTCCAGACTCTTTATGGAAGGAGGAGCCACTGGAAACCTGATGGCATTTATCACCTCCTTCCCATTGAGCTGCTCTCCTGGCAGACTGATGTAGACTCCCTTCTGTTCCTCCTTGATGTGGGGGGGCTTTGAGTCATGCAGGTCAGCAGGAGGTCTGTGGTCTAAAGAAGCTTCTTCTTTAACAATCAGCTTCTGTTTAAAATCTGCAGGAAACATTGAAACACATTATGCACATTAGAAAGTATTTGGATCTCAGCCTTAACTGAGGCACATATTTAGGTAATTTAGTTAGATTAAATTCTTTGACAGAACATACAGAACAGTAACATGACATGACTGTTGTAACCCCTGCAAAAACTCAGCTCTTTGTAGAGCTACCTTTTTTACCTTAAAGCAAAAGTCCAGTCAAAATCAGAATTCAAACTGCTGAAAGTACTTTTAATATCAAATTATCGCATACTGTTCAAGAAATGCTAAATTTTTTTAATTAAGAGTAATTTTCATTTAATCATGTTTATATGGGGGCCGCCATCTTGGTCAAGAATAGTACTGTCACCTCCCAGTTTGTGACGACTCACTGCGGGGTCGGTTGTTGCGCAACTCCCAAGGGTCTTTTTTTTGTGTTTCACTGCACGCCATTTTCCAAGATGGCGACGACCAGTGCTCTATGCGAAGCGGAGAGTGATGGGTTACCTAGCGACAGCGATGGGATTTATCATAATCATCTGATAGCGATTTGGAATATATTAAAGACCTTCAAGTAAAAAACAAAGCAACTGGACTTGTTTTCCGTAGTTGAAGACGTTTCGCTTTTTTTTACAGACAGAAGCATGGTTGTGCCATGGGATCTCCAGTGTCACAAATTGTAGCCAATCTTTACATGGAAGAAATGGAAAAGAGAGCTTTGGGAACCTTCAGAGGAACACCACCAAGCCACTGGTTTAGATATGTGGACAACACCTTTGTCAAAATCCAGTTAAAAGAGGTGGAAGCTTTCACAAGACACATCAACTCGGTGGACAACAACATCAAGTTTACCAGAGAGGATGCCAACGACAACAAGCTACCTTTTCTCGACTGTTTGGTGAACATGGAAGGAGATGGAAACCTCAACATTGAAGTGTATAGGAAACCCACTCACACAGACCAATATCTTCTTTTTGACTCACACCACCCACTGGAGCACAAACCTTCTGTCATCAGAACCTTACAACACCGGGCCGAGCATGTCCTACTAAAACAGAAGTGAAGCACAAGGAACAGAAACACATCAGAGATGCTCTCCAAACCTGTGGCTACCCTAACTGGGCTTTTGTCAAATCAGCAAGAAAATCCAAAAGACGCTGCAGAACATAATGGTGAGAAGAATAAACGAAGAAACATCGTCATCCCACATGTTGCTGGAGTCTCTGAAAAACTCAAGAGGATTTTCTCCAAACACAAAATCCCAGTACAGTTTAAACCAAACAGGACCCTCAGACAGAGGCTGGTGCATCCCAAGGACAAAACCCCCAAACCTAAGATGAGTGGAGTGGTGTCTGCAGTTCAGTCAGTGAGGAATGTTCTGATCTTTATATTGGAGAAACCAAACAACCTCTCCACAGACGCATGGCTCAACACAGGAGAGCTACCTCCTCAGGTCAAGACTCTGCTGTCCACCTACACCTTAAGGACAAAGGACACTCTGTGAGGACCAACATGTTCACATTTTGGACAAAGAAGACAGATGGTTTGAAAGGGGTGTGAAGGAAGCCATCTACGTTAAGAGAGAGAAACCAACCTTAAACAGAGGAGGAGGCCTTAGGTTCCAACTCTCTAAAACTTACAATCCAGCAATATGATTAATTCCGGCCAATCATCACCTCAAATCTCCCCCCCATACGGGTGATCAAAACATCGTTCCTTTAAGCCAGGCCAATAACAACCCTAACGACTCCTCGTTACAGAGAAGTGGACCAGTTTCGGTTCAATCTGCTGCCTTAATGGCTTTAACGACCACCCATTACGAAGGGGTGGACCTGTTTCTGTTAAATTTGCATGTTATCTAAGCCATTACAAGGCTTTTGTTAGGCAGTAGTATAAAGCTTGGTACTCATCATTACTCCAGACTTTTTGAATTGAGAAAGTTTCCTGGACAGGAAGCAAAACGTCTTCAACTACGGAAAACAAGTCCAGTTGCTTTGTTTTTTACTTTTTTTGGAATGACCATGACCTGATGACTGAGAATCTTCACCAGCAATATATTAAAGACTTTCTTGATAGCAACCTGACTTTTGACAGAATCCAGCCATACCAGTTGGAGCCAAGGAGACCAAAAAGGGACGATGAGAGTTGAATCTGTCTGCTGCGGCAGCCGTCTCTTTATGTTTGTGTTATTCTTCTCAGTTTGTTCTTCTTGCCGAAGAAATATCTCAGTGTCAATATCGATTAAAATTAGGGCTGTCAGTTTTAACGCGTTAACTTTGTTAGACCATAACGGCACATGCGCGTTAACCGCATTAATGCTTTTTTCCCCCGCAATATCCTCTGGACTGTTTTTTTTTCTTTACCCCAGCGCCTTCAGTTGTTCCACGAATGCTATAGAATAGCATAACAGAACCATGCTCACTGTTGCAAAGCCTACTTATTTTATGCGACTTTGGGCTTCTGTTTTCTAAAGTCGCTTGTCAGTCTGGCTACGCTTAGTTTTCTCTTAAAAGTCTCTCATTGGGTCCGGCTGAATTTTATCTGGCTCCCTGGATCTCAGAGATGTTTTATCTTCCTGGGTGGGTCTCAATTTACTTTGGCGGGCTGCTGAAGTGAATCTATCTATGGGA
Organism: Fundulus diaphanus; assembly: GCA_037039145.1. Classification (NCBI taxonomy): domain Eukaryota; kingdom Metazoa; phylum Chordata; class Actinopteri; order Cyprinodontiformes; family Fundulidae; genus Fundulus; species Fundulus diaphanus. Next base: position 4,530,073 of record CM073133.1, read on the forward strand.
AACTCTGAAATTTCACACACACTGGCGTTACGTGAGCAGGTCAGAATGTTTGGCATGAGGGACAATAGATAAGGTGAAACCCTCAGAACTTGACAGAAACAGGGATGTGTGAGCAGGACCAAAACTAACCATCAGAAGATTGGTCAGAGTCTTTATAGTCCAGCAGCTCTCAGAACTTTTTGTTAAAATACAGAATACATCTACAACAGTAAAATGTACGATAGGAACAGAATAAAATAAAAGTTTTAGATGCAGCTCACTGGTGGGTTGTGCTGTTTTTAGAACAGGCTGGTGAGGACCAAATATGGTCCTCGGGGCCTAATTGGTGCCCGCTGGCACAATGCTGGTGACCCCTGGACTGATGTCTCAGCAGGATCTGGAAAAACTAATCCATGTGTTCATCTTTAGTAGAACTGATCACTGCAACGGTGTTTTCACAGGTCCGCCCTGAAAAGACGATTATTAAGACTAAGAAAGTAGAGCACATCACCCCAGTTCTAAAGTCCTTCCACTGGCTCCCTGGATCTCAGAGAATAGACTTTAAAATCCTTCTGTTAGTCTATAAATCCCTGAATTAGCACCTAAATACATCACAGACTTGTT
>CM073133.1:7605675-7615675 GCA_037039145.1 Fundulus diaphanus
CAAATTCATTCAAATTCTTTAAAAACTGATACTACTACTACTACTACTGATACTACTACTACTACTACTATTACTACTAATAATACAACTACTACTACTACTACTGATACTACTACTACTACTACTGATACTACTACTACTACTGATACTACTACTACTACTGATACTACTAATGATACTACTGCTGCTACTGCTACTACTACTGCTACTACAACAACTACTACTACTGCTACTACTACTATTACTACTACTAATAAAACTACTACCACTACTAGTACTACTGATACTACTACTACTACTACTACTACTGATACTATTACTACTACTGATACTACTACTACTACTAATGATACTACTGCTGCTACTGCTACTACTACTGCTACTACAACTACTACTGCTGCTACTACTACTATTACTACTACTAATACAACTACTACCACAACTAGTACTACTGATACTACTACTAATACTACTACTACTAGGGTGGTTCTCAGAGGGCTGAGATGAGCGGCTGAGATCTCGCGAGAGCTGTGCGTAAGTAAAATGGAGGCGTTCATGTAATTCAAATCAAACAAGCTAAGGTAGGAACGAACCAATAACTGAAAATAATACAAAGTTAAAGCCCAAACATTTACAACTGTCTTATTTTCTACGAGGAAACAAACTGGACGAAGAGACCGTGACGAGCCTGGAGTGCTACCTGGACGAGTGTTTTGATAGCATCGTGATGGGGAAGGCCCAGAAGCCTACGGCTGCTAGCACACCGTCACTTAAGCGCACTCGTTCTAATTCCACCAGTGCGTCTTCTTCATCCACTTTGTCCCCAGACAGGAACTTCAGCGACATCTTGGAATCCATCGACAAGAAGCTTACCAGCCTTGACGCGCGTCTCGCCTTGGTAGAGGTTCTACACAAGGAGTTTCAGTCTCTAAGGGAGTCGGTGGAGTTTAGCCAAGCCCAGCTAACAGCTATGGCCGCGGAGAACGACGCGCTGAGGGAGAAGGTCACGGAGCTGACCGAAGGGTTTATCCAGCTTTCCGGCGAAAATAAGAAAATGAAGGAATCCATTCTGGACATACAGTCGCGAAGTATGAGAGATAATCTCGTCTTTGCAGGCATCCAGGAGCAGCAGGGAGAGATAGCAGAAGAAACGGTCCGGAACTTTCTCCAGCAGAAGCTAAAAATCCCGGCGGATCAGGTAAAAAACATCACTTTTCATCGAGTCCACCGGCTCGGAGGTAAGAAACCCGACAAAACCCGTCCTCGCCCGATCATAGCTAAATTTGAGCATTATAAACAAAAAGAATTTGTTAGAAGCTGCGGCAGGGAACTGAGAGGGACAGACTTTAGTGTTAATGATCAGTTTCCTAAGGAAATCCTAGATCGCAGGCGAGTGCTGTTCCCAATCAGGAAGAAATACATGATGGACGGCGTTAAAGCCACCATATCAGTTGACAGACTTTATATTAATGGACAGTTGTTCAGGGATCAGAAGATCACCCCTTGGCTTTATTAGTTACACCACAGGTGGACTTAAAGCATGTTTCAATGATTTAAAATAAATAAATAAAATAAATAAATAAATAAGACGCACAGATCGGTACACAGTGATAAATTAAATACACGCACAGCTCAAGAGCACGTTGGAATGGTTAGTGTTCACGGTTGGGTACAGAAGGCACGGACTATGGTTTATCCCTTTTCACACTCTCTTACTCTTTGCACTTTTTTATTTTTTTGTGTATTTCTATCTTATTTGTCTGCTTCTTTCCTGATCATCAGTCAATCACAAGCACATCATATGATGCTACCTGGGTCTATGTATGACTATTTTCTCAAGGGCATGCACCTTCTATCTTCTCACTCACATCTATGGCGAATGTAAAGTTTGTGACATGGAATGTGCATGGGGCTGGCACCAGAGAGAAAAAAATGAAGATCATTAACCAGCTTACTAGATTAAAGGCAGATGTTGTATTATTGCAAGAAACCCACAAATCAGCTACAAATACAAGTGAGCTTAACTCACCTGAGTTCCCTAATGTGTTTGCGGCCTGCTATAACTCTAGACAGAGAGGTGTAGCAATCTTAATCCACAAAAACGTTAGTTTTAAAATATTAGATAAAACTATAGATCCTGAAGGTAGATACATAATAATTAAAATAGCTATCCATAACCAGAAGCTATGTATTGTCAGTATATATGGTCCAAATGTTGATGACCCCTCTTTTTTCCACCAATTCTTCCTTGCACTTTCAAAACACGGGGATTGTTCACTAATTATAGGAGGTGACTTCAACTTTGGTTTAAATAACGATATAGACAGGTTGAATAAAACAGGGACTCAGCGTAGTTGGCAGTCAGTAAGTGTAGTCAAACAATACATGAGTGATTTTGGTCTTTGCGATGCATGGCGTTCTCTTCATCCTATTAGTAAAGAATACACTTTTTTCTCAAATGTTCACCATTCGTACTCTCGTCTGGACTACTTTCTAATAAGTAGCTCACTGCTGTCGGTTGTTTCAGAGACGGTAATTCATCCTATTGCTATCAGTGATCACGCTCCTGTTACTCTCACCTTAATTAATAAAAAAATAACCACACAAAACAAAAGCTGGAGATTTAATACATCACTGCTTAAAGATGAAGAATTTATAAAATTCATTAAAGAACAGTGGGCCTCATACTTAGAATACAATGATCAACCAGGTACATCGGCATCGATATTGTGGGAAGCTGGAAAAGCAGTGATGAGAGGTAAAATAATTTCTTTCTCATCTCATAAAAAGAAAAAAGAAAACAAAAAGATTCAGGAATTAGAAGAAAAACTTAAGTTACTAGAATCCTCTCAAGAAGAAGGAAAGTTAGGTAAAATCCGTGAAGTAAAATTAGAACTAAACCACTATATTGAAAAGCAAAATAGATTTCTAATACAAAGACTCCGAATAGAAAATTTTGAACATGGCAATAAGTCAGGAAGCTTTCTAGCTAATCAGCTTAAAATAAATAAGGAGAAAACTACTATATTTGCAGTTACAGATTCAACTGGTAATACAGTAAGTGAACCAGGGTGTATAAATAATACCTTCCGCGATTTCTACAAATCTTTATACACACCACAGATAAATCCATCAGAGAAGGATATTAACCAATTTCTGGATAAAATTACACTTCCTAAATTATCAGATAACCAAAGAATGACACTGGATTCCCCGCTGACAACAGCTGAAACCCAGGAAGCTCTTAAAAGCATGCCTAATAAAAAGGCTCCAGGTCCAGATGGATTCCCCACTGAGTTTTACAAAGAGTTCTGGAATATTCTAGCCCCAACGTTCCACAGAATGTTGCAGGAAATACAGGAAAAAGGTAGATTTCCAGCTAATATGAACTCTGCCACCATCAGCTTTCTGCTCAAGCCAGACAAAGATCCTGTGTTGCCCACTAGTTATCGTCCCATATCCTTAATTAATGTGGATATTAAGATAATCTGTAAAGCTTTTGCAAAAAGATTAGACAAAGTAACTCCTCTCATAATACATCCAGATCAAACTGGTTTCATCAGAGGAAGGCAGTCATCCACAAATACACGCCGATTACTTAATTTAATTGATTATTCCTACAGTAAAAACATTAAAACCAATATATTGTCTTTAGACGCAGAAAAAGCATTTGATAGAGTAAATTGGAAATTTTTATTCGCTACTCTTCATAAATTCGGTTTTGGCGATTTATTCATAAACTGGTTAAAAATTCTATACAATTCTCCAACAGCCTGTGTCAGGACAAATAATCAAATATCTTCCAGTTTTTGTCTACAGAGGGGCACCAGGCAAGGATGCCCTCTTTCTCCACCACTTTTTGCCATCTTTATAGAACCTCTAGCAGCAACAATCAGACAAACAAAAGCTGTAAAAGGTATAAAATGCATGAAAATAGAGCACAAGATTAGTCTGTATGCGGATGATGTATTACTTTATCTCCAGCATTCAAATAATTCTCTTTTACAAGTAATTAGAATACTAGAATCTTTCTCTAAAGTATCAGATTACTCGTTAAACTGGTCTAAATCTACGGTACTGTCAATTAATTGCTGTTTCGAAAACTCCCTAAATTTACAAATGCAATCAGGAAATATTAAATATTTAGGTATTACTGTGTCGAATAAATTAACAGATTTACTTAAACTTAACCATGCCCCACTTTTAAACAGGATAGAAGAGGACCTTGAAAGATGGAAATCGCTTCCAATCACACTTATGGGTAGGGTAGCTTCAATAAAAATGATGGTCCTACCTAGAATTAATTATTTATTTTCAATGATCCCCAATAAACCATCATCTGACTGGTTTAAATCTCTAGACTCTGCCATTTCTAAATTTCTTTGGAAAGATAAACCCCCACGTATTAGCTTAAAGACAATACAGAAGACTAAAGACAGGGGAGGACTAGATCTGCCTAACTTCCATAACTATTACTTAGCAAATAGGCTACAATACATCTCTAAATGGATAAAAATACTCTTTTAGATGAGCCTTGGTTAGATATAGAACAGGAAATGTGCAATAATATCATGATTTCAGATCTGCCGTTTATTAGCTCAAATATAAAACGGCATACATGCTTCAAAAATATCAACATTAGCTCTACTCTGACAGCATGGTGGGAGTTCCTCAAAATGACAAAGTCATCACTTATCCCATGCAGTCGTACACCTATTTGGAATAACCCTGATATCCTACAAAATAATAAAATGATAAACTTTACATACTGGAAGAATAAAGGTATTAAATATCTGGAACATCTACTTGACGGAACCGAGTTCATCAATTTTGCTAAACTAAATATGCAATATGGCATTAGTAAAAATAAATTCTTGGAATATGAACAACTTAAATCTATAATTAAAAATAAATATAAGCATATTAATGGTGGTTTACAAGTCCCAACTAATATAATACAGTTCTTAGATTTAACCCCCCCCCCAAACTACTGTCTAAATTATACAGGACACTGACTAAAATAGATGATTCGATATCTCTTCCTATAATGAAGTGGGAAAAAGATTTATCAGGCACCTTTGAACAAAATTTCTGGGCTCAGATATGTCTAAGAACTTTCAAATTGACTAGAAACACCAACTTACAACTAATACAATACAAAATCCTTCACAGAGTACACTACACAGGACAAAGATTATTCAAGATAGGTCTGGCACAATCTAATATCTGCCCACACTGCATAGGCAATCATCCTGATAATTATTTTCATGCGTTATGGTTATGCACACCAGTCCAGAGGTTCTGGACACAGATATGTAAGGACTTATCAAAGTGCTTGAGCTGTAAAATTACACCTTCCCCATCAGTTTGCCTGCTCGGTAATTTTGAGGAAAGTCCTCTGAAAAAATAAATAGTTTACATGGTTTTTACTGCTTTATGCATCGCAAAGAAAACTATCCTCATGAATTGGAAAAGTAAACAAAATCTCAGTATCAATCAGTATAGAGATCTTTTGTTGGATCATATTAATCTAGAGACAGCATCTGCTTCCACATCTGATTGGTCTCTTTGGGCTCCTCTGATCAACACCATCACTTAGTGGAATAGGGGGCGGTGGGTTGCTTCCTGCAGGGCGCAGTGGCTGGATGGAGGGGTTCCTGGGGCCCTGGGGGCACTTGGAGTAGGGCGCCTGGTGGATCCGGCACCGGGGTCTGTTGCCCCCATCTGGGAGGAGTTTGGGAGGCCTACGGGTGGCCCACAGCGGCCGCTTGCGGCGCTCTTTGGGAGCTGCGTGTTGACGGACGTGGGTTACTGACCTGGTAGCTGTGCTGCCGCTGGGTGGGTCCGGGGTGGGTCTGGGGGTCTGGGGTCCCCGGGGCGCGCCGCCCTCGGGCGCGGGCCCCGGCGGGGCCTCGGGGGTTCCGGTTCCGGGGGGGCGCCGCTTTTGGTGTGGGCCGGCGCGCACCTGGGTGTCCGCCCCTGCACGGGGCCTCTGGTGCGCTGGGGGGCCTCGGGGCCTGTTGAGGTGGTAGGGTTGCATGGTCATTAACACCTCTGGGCAGATGCTCTTCTCCTTCATTGGATAGGCACTCTGCCAGTGGGGGGAGGGGGAAAGGAGGGGGAGTAGGGACCTACCCAGCCTGGATGTCTACTGTCGAATGTATGGTGAGTTGTTTGAACGTTAGTGTTGGGGAGGGATTAAATCTACGGGAGGGGGGGGGGGGGTTGGGGGCGTTGACGTTCTGGTGGGCTTGTGTCCGGCCCCCTGTCCCGGTCCTGGTCCATGTCGTCTTCCGGTGCGGGTTTCACCTGGGGGTGGGGTTTGGGATGGCTCGTGCGGGCCGGCTGGCCAGTGTCCCCCCCTCTTATTATTATTATTATTATTATTATTATTATTTATTTATTTATTTATTTATTTAGTTTAAGTAGGCTTGGTGGGTGGGCTGGGGGGGGTTGAGGTGTTGGTCCTGGTGGGTGGTTGGCTGGCGGGCCCTGCGGCCTCTCCCTGTCCCCCGGGCTACGGTGGTGCCGCTGGCGGGGCCCCCTTCTCTGGGTGGGGCTTTCGGGGAGCGGGGGTGCCTATTGGAGGTGTTGCAGATATCCTGTGTCGGCCCCTCCTGGGCGACCTGCTTTAGGGGCCCCTTTGGGAGTCCGGGGTTACGGGTCCCCTGACGCCTGCCTATGTGCTCGGGGAAGGTGGGTCTTCGGTTCTCCACAATCACTATCAAGCTATTTCTGGATAATCTTCACCTAAACTAGTGCACTTTCACATCTCCCACAGGTGCTGGGTCCCAGGTATTAAGTGTTCACTTATATACAGTAATCTTATAATTTGTTTATTTATTTATTTATGTTCTTTCACTTTCTTTTTTCAAATATCACATTACACATGTCAGCTTACATAATAATATATATGATTTAGCTATGGCATCTAGGTGTTATTCGAGTGTAGCTGTTGCTTTATGTCTGTTGGTTGTGCTGCTCTTTTTGTGTCTCTTTCCAGGTGATGGAGCAGACAAAGAAGGTTTTATCACTCTCTCCCTTTTATCTCCTCTTTCTTTCACCTCTAATCTTTTTTTTTCTTTTCTTTCACTTTTTCTTCTTCCTTTAGTCTCCCATTGTCATGTCCATATAATTTGAAATTCTCCTTGCAGGAATCATAATAAAGCTATTTACAAGCATAAATCAAGTGGAGCACTATGGCGAAAGCTGTTTGCTCCACTTGTAAAAGCAAAATCTGTCGAGCTCTATCTGGCATTGAGACATCAATTCCTATTGCCACATTGCTAGACAGGACACTGGGAAAAAAAAAAAAAAAAAAAAAAAAAACTAATACTACTACTACAAATTCCTTCAAAACTTTAAAAAATGATACTACCACTACCACTGATACTACTACTACTACTACTGATACTTATACTACTACTACTGATACTACTACTACTACTACTACTGATACTACTACTATTACTACTACTAATACAACTACTACTACTACTAGAACTACTGATACTACTACTACTACTACTACTACTACTACTACTATTACAAATTCCTTGAAAATTCTTTAAAAACTGCTACTACTGCTACTACTGATACTACTACTACTGATACTACTACTACTAATACAACTACTACTACTACTAGTACTACTGATACTACTACTACTACAAATTCCTTCAAATTCTTCAAATTCCTTCAAATTCTTTAAAAACTGATACTACTACTACTACTAGTGATATTACTACTACTACTACTGATACTACTACTATTACTACTAACAATACAACTACTACTACTACTACTACTACTGATACTACTACTACTACTACTACAAATTCCTTCAAATTCTTCAAATACCTTCAAATTCCTTCAAATTCTTTAAAAACTAATACTACTACTACTGATACTACTGATACTACTACTACTACTACTACTACTACTGATACTACTACTACTAGTACTACTGATACTACTACTACTACTACAAATACCTTCAAATTCCTTCAAATTCTTTAAAAACTAATACTACTACTACTGATACTACTACTACTACAAATTACTTCAAATTGTTCAAATTTTTCAATTTTTTTAAATTCTTCAATGTGTTTCAGCTATTTGTTTTCTTCGGCATGGATCTTCTGCATCTTCTCCTCAAATCATTTTGCAGATTAGCATTCTCACTTGCTGTTGCGTAGGAACAGCTTTTTCTAGTTATTATTATTATTATTCCGTACGTTTTTGTGCATCTAACTACTCCTTCATACTTCAACCGATTTCAACGATTTTCGTACCAAAACGTTCGGCTCGTTCTCGACATTACTGCTATATCTCATGGTTATGGTACCTTTTATACTTTTTAAAGTATTTGTACTTTTTGTGCGTTTTTTGTTCCCATTGAAATGAATGCAAATTCCTTCAAATTCTTCAAATTTTTCATATTCCTTCAAATTCCTTCAAATTCTTGTAATCGTTCTTAATGTTCAAATGGTTCAAATGGTTCAAATCTTTCAAATTTTTCAATTTTTTTCAAATTTTTCAGATTTTTTCAATTTTTTCGAATACTTCAAATACTTCAAATTCTTCAAATTTTTCAAATTCTTCAAATTCCTTCTAGTTCTAGTTCTTCTGATACAACTGATATTAATACTACTACTACAACAGATACTACTCCTACTACTACTACTTCTACTACTACTACTACTACAACTGATACTACTACTACTGATACTACTACTACTACTACTACTAATGATATTACTACCACTACTACTACTACTAATGATACTATTGCTGCTACTGCTACTACTACTGATGCTACTGCTGATACTACAACAACTACTACTGATACTACTACTATTACTACTACAACTACTACTAGTAGTACTACTGATACTACTACTACTACTACTACTACAAATTCCTTTAAATTCTTCAAATTCCTTCAAATTCTTTAAAAACTGATACTACTACTACTACTGATACTACTCCTACTGATACTTCTACTACTACTACTGATACTACTACTACTACTACTACTGATACTACTACTACTACTACTACTACTACTAATGATACTACTTCTGCTACTGCTACTACTACTGCTACTACAACAACTACTACTGCTACTACTACTATTACTACTACTAATACAACTACTACCACTACTAGTACTACTGATACTACTACTAATACTACTACTACTACTACAAATTCCTTCAAATTCTTTAAAAACTGATACTACTACTACTACTGATACTACTACTACTACTACTGACACTACTACTATTACTACTAATAATACAACAACAACTACTACTAGTACTACTGATACTACTACTACTACTACTACAAATTCCTTCAAATTCCTCAAATTCCTTCAAATTCCTTAAAAACTGATACTACTACTACTGATACTACTACTGCTACTACTGATACTACTACTACTACTACTGATACTACTACTACTGATAGTACTTCTACTACTAATACTACTACTACTACAAATTCCTTCAAATTCTTTAAAAACTGATACTACCACTACTACTGATACTACTACTACTACTACTACTGATACTACTACTATTACTACTACTAATACAACAACTAGTACTACTGATACTACTGATACTACTACTACTGCTACTACTACAAATTCCTTCAAATTCTTTAAAAACTGATACTACTACTACTACTGATACTACTACTACTACTACTACTACTACTACTGACACTACGACTATTACTACTAATAATACAACAACAACTACTACTACTGGTACTACTGATACTACTACTACTACTACAAATTCCTTCAAATTCCTCAAATTCCTTCAAATTCCTTAAAAACTGATACTACTACTACTGATACTACTACTACTACTGCTACTACTGATACTACTGATACTACTACTACTACTACTGATACTACTGATACTACTACTACTGATAGTACTAATACTACTACAAATTACTTCAAATTGTTCAAATTCTTCAAATT